>MVGT01002328.1:2239621-2360080 GCA_002174775.1 Macleaya cordata | reverse complement strand
TGGCTAGCTGATTTTGTTTGCTTTTACAAGGATTTAATTAGAGAGTTAAAAGCAGAGTAAGCAAGTTTGTAGTGGTAGTTATTAGTGTCAAAAAAAAGTCCTTAGCCATCTCTCAAGTGTCTTTCATTTCCCAAATTGCACTTTCACAATGTAATTAATAAGTAAAAAAGTTTGAAACTTTTAGGTCTTGGCTGGTTAGTTAAACAATCTCTTCAGTCTGATTTTCAAATATCATGTCAGAGCATTTCATTCTGCAACTCAACCATCTTTCTTTAGTAGTTGATTTTTGTTGAGCATATTTAATCATCCAAGTCAATGTCCACTAACATGTCTTCAACTTTCCTCATTTAGAAAAATCCTCTCTTCTCTTGGCAGCTATGTAAAGTTTCCAAAACAAGAATTGATTGATTGTAATTTGACTAAGACAAAAATATTTTTAGTGGGAAAAAAGGAAAAAGGAGATGGCAATTAAATGAAAATCACTTGGCATCCACTTGTGTCTCAGTTTCTTCTCAGAAACAGACCCATCTACATAATTTGTGTGGACGATACGAGGGTTAGGATTAAAATTGGAATTGATTTTAGATTTGTTTTTGAAATTTAATGTAAGTGTCCATCTAAAACTCTATATTTGGATTATCTCTTCCTAAATAGATATTATTGTAATCCGAATAATTATTAATAAAATCCAGTAGTGCATGATTCTCTAAACTTCTATAACCGAAAGAGTCCCAATTCAAAGCGCCCGGGAGTTCAGTTTTTATTTTGAGTGCCCAAGCGCCCATACATAGGGTCTTCAATCTTCACCCCATTATAAAGCTTTTTGGACCGATCAGTTTACAAAACTGGTGCCACATACCTATGTGGTAGGGTGGGACCTATCACTTTTCTCCTCTTAAAAGATTTATGAGAAGTTTCCAACTTATGTGGCAGTGGGATCTACCATGCCACATAAGTGTTGGACATTTATTTTGTAAGTCCATCGATGCAAATAGTAGCGCTGTTAATTTACATGGGTAATGGCGTGAAATCCCATAGTTAGGTGCTAGATGCTAAAAAAAAAAAAAAAGAAAAGAAAAGAACATTTTCTCAACGATAGATTTGAGAAAAAATAATGTTTGTAAAAGAGCCGCGACCTTGGCTAAACAGTTGTATACTGATATGCTATGGCCATGTTTCATGTTTGGTTCGCACATATAGGATGCTATTTTCAAAAATCATATTAAACATTTTTAGCGTTTGGTTAAAACAAGAATATAAATAATAAATCCTCCCATATTTGCATTCTAGGCCCAGTCCTACAAATTTTTGTGTCATACTAATGTAAGGAATGTCTATACTTTGTGAGTTTTTGTTGAGGTATCAATGAAATATATTCAGGGTGATTAGTAATGGACTTACAAATAAGAAATAAAATGACTATGAATATTTTCAATGTATATTTTTAAAATTACGAATACTCACAATTTTTTTTACTTCTTATTTATTGACTAGTTGAAAATTAACATAAAAATATATTACCAAAAAACCTATTAAAATTGAGGCATGCAAATATTAGCAACATATCAAGCAGGTCCCTAATGTTTGATTCACACAAGTGGAAATCCAAATAAAACTTTATGTATTATTCAAGATTTAAATTGTCAACAAAAATGTACAAATTCCAATATGAGCCATTAACATTTTGTAAGTTTGGCATTGTGATTTTCCTTTCACGTATTGGATTGTGTATGTAGCTGTTCCTTCAATACTTATTTCGAGGATCAATAGTTTTTCAGTAGTGCTGTTTGGATGGACCAACCAAGTTACAAAAATTGTGCCCCATGCTTATGTGGCATGGTAGGTCTACTGCCATGTAAGTTAGAAACCATTCAAAACACTTTTGGGAAGAGAAAAATGGTAGGTCCTACCTTCCATATAAGTGTGTGGCACTACATTTGTAAAACTATAAGTCCAGAAATAATGCTATTTGGTTCACACTTTTTTCACGTGATTGTGAACTCTCAAGCGAAATTGAAGGTCCGTAATGACGTAGGTTCCCATTCACACACCCATAAGAAAACTCATTGCCATCCTAATTAATTGCCCACGTCATCAAAATTTTTTTTGGAAAATGTAAAAAAAGTCATTATGATTTTATTCTTTGTTTTATAAATTTAGTCCTTATTTTTATGACTTTTATATTCAAAAGTAGGGACTAAATTTATAAAACAATGACTAAAATCATAATGAACTCCCCCGACCTAAACATACCCTTAAATTCAACTCGATAATCTCCATATTTACCTTCTAATTTACATCTGGAGTATCATATTGAAACATGTTTCCTAACAAGTGCAAACATTACCTACGGTGTTTCTTTATAGTTTCCTCCAACGTCCCAATTGCTTACATTAAAAAAGACAACAAAGAAAACAATTAAACTCAAAAAAATTCATATTGCTATAAATGAAATGGATATCCCTATTTATAGGCTTGAGGAAGTACAACAAATGCCAAGATTATGTATAAATAGCATTGATCAGAAGAACTCTCTAAAATTCTCTTATAAAATATTTAAGTTCCACACTTTTCTACGATTATTTGCACTTTCTAACAATATCTACAATTAAACCTGGAAAGAGTGAGTGGAAGGACTATTTTATTTAAATTTATCAGAGAATTGGAGGATTATGAAAAATGTTATGAAAGCATTAATATATAAAAAAAAGAGATAAAATTCACGATTCTTGTAGGTGCTAGTGAAAATATCATAAATTAAAAATGAATTATTTATTTTGTAGGTCCATTGCAAATCTCAACAAATATTTAGAATTAGATGACATCATTAATCACCTATAAACACATTATGAACAGTAAATTTTTGTATTTACCAATTTTGAAATATCGACAAATGAAAACCTCTAAGAAGGAAAATTGTATGATTATTTTATCATAATTAAGATATTAGTGAGACTTATGAGGGATAATATTTGTAAAAAAGCCTCATTATTATATATTAAAAGATCATGTCGTGGGAATAAAATGTGATTTTGAGTAATCATATTATTTTGTTTTAGTGTTTGGTACAAACATGTATCGAAAAAAAAAAATTTCTGAACCCACGTTTGCATTTACTGTTTGATTCACATAGAAATAGAAATCCAAATATACTCAAACCAAACACCTATTTATTAAAATCACATTTTATTCCCATTCTTTTTTAGAACATTTTGGTATCCATTAAATAGTTTCCAGATCACGAATTAAACATGGCCATAGTTTTCAATGGAAAGGATTTCCTTAACCACCAGGGTTTAGCTGAGTGGTCGGCCCATGGGGTTTCCACAAAGGGTGTTTGGGTTCGATCCTCCTCAGCTCTTGTTGGTGGCCACCCAGATAGGGCACAACAAACTGGATGCATGCGGATGGGAGGGGTCTGCTATCATCCCCAAGGATTTAGTCGGGCGCCCAATGTGGTGACCCGGATACCTTGGTCATCAAAATAAAAAGGATTTCCTTCTTGTTCACATATAGAAATATTTTGTGGGAATACAGTCTGTTTGGCTCTTAGCTGCTTAAGTGCTTAAAACGTTTTAGTAAGGAAAAAGCTCATTAAGGCATTAAGGCATTAAGCCAAAAAGAGAATGTGATTTTGTTCACCCGCGGGTGTCATAAGCAAACAGTCCCAGCCGTTTATGTCGTACTATCAACTGTGGGAATACGTGGGATGTTTTACGGTCAAAACCCACAATCCTTTGACCGTACAACACTGGTCAGTTAAGATTGTGTGGTTTAAGTCACCCGTGGGTGAACATAATCACCCTAACCAAAAAGACGTGTTTGGATATTTGGGTTTTTTGTGATTGGGTTACTGCAATTACAACTCCTCTTGCTATTGCTCCGTTGTCAACACTAATGGAGATTCCCCCTTAAAAACCTTATAATTTCATTATTATGATTTCTCTCTCAGACTCTCGGAAACATAAATATGGGAGAAGAATTCAGAGAGAAAACTTTTACGAACAGATCATACTGGTAGGCTGACTAACGGCAGATCAATTCATGATTACTGAATCCTCTTCACTACTTTTTAGTAGTCCAAAAGATTGAAACCCCATCTCTCATTTATCGGTAAATTTCTTTTCCAACCCATTTTGATTACTTAGATTTGTATTTTTCAGCTGGAGATCTCGTTTATTGATTTTTTTTTTTTTTCCTTTCTTGGGTTAGCAATTGGGGTTGTCTGATAAACTGGGTTATGGTTTTAGTTGGTCTTTGATTGATTGTATCACTAGTTCTAAGAATCTTAGTATAGATGATTGACATTGATAGAGAAAAAAAGTTAAATTTTGAACTGGGTTTCAAGTAGTTTTGACTGTTGATGCTATGGTGAAGAGAAAATCGAAATAAAAGGAGATTTCGGATTTTGGGTCAAATGGAGGTGTTTTTGATGTGAATATTTTGGTTCAGTGCAGTGAAGTTGAGTGGTTTCTAGGGTAGGAGGAGAAAGTTTCAACTGAGTGAAATCTGAGTTTTGTTATTGTTCTTAAGGATTTTTGGTTAGGGATGCTACACGTTGGACTTTTGATCTGAGAAGAAGTGCTGTTGGTTCAGTTTATGTTAAAAGTGAGTTATTGATCAAAGGAAAAGGATTTAACTGTGGGTTGTTCTTTGTTCTAATGATCAAAATTAGATATTGTTGACCTGATTATGTAATTGGATATCTATGATAAGGAATTAGATCTAGGGTTTTGTATTTTGGGGCATCTTCTTTCGATTTGGGGTTGTCTAAAATGGCTTCAATTAGAAGAACTTTGTCTCCAGTGCCACGACCTGGAGCTATACAAAATGGGGAGGCTCATTCGGTCCCTTCTCCCTTGTCCAAGTCCTCTTATGCTCAGAACCAGCCAATCTCAGGAGGAATGTTATCTGCATTGTTCGGTTCGATGGATTCTCATCCACTTCTATATAGAGTTAAATCTATTTTTCTCAGTATTCTCTCACAAAGACCTTCTCGGCCCATGGAGAGGTCAAAATCAAAGAGACCTGTTTGGAGGAGGTCGTTCTTCCAGTTCTTCGTTTGCTTTATGATTGGAACAGTTGTGGGTTTGACCACATTTGTTTCAATGAATTTTTCCATGAATCTCATGCCCAAGCACCAAACCTTCTCCTTCGAGATCTTCCCACCGGGTGGAATTGCACACCGTTATCATCGTACCTCTAAAATTGGGTCTCCATTATTAGAGGATTCTTCGTCGGAATCCAATGCTAGCTCACAGATGGAGGCAAAGAAGTGGGTTTTAAGAGATGGAACACTAATTGCCCAGGCACCTGTTCAAGTTTCAGAATTTCTGCCTCGAAAGCTTTTAATAATTGTTACCCCAACTTATACTCGGCCATTTCAAGCCTATTATCTGAATCGTCTGGCTCACACATTAAGACTGGTGCCACCTCCCCTGCTTTGGATAGTCGTGGAGATGCCCTTTCAATCCGCTGAAACAGCAGACATATTGCGAAAAACTGGGGTTATGTACAGACATCTTGTGTGTGATAAGAATTTAACTGACATAAGAGATAGAGGTCTTCACCAAAGAAATGTGGCATTATCTCACATTGAAATGCACCGGCTCGACGGAATTGTGTACTTTGCAGATGACGATAATATGTATTCGGTCGATCTCTTTGAGCGAATGAGGGAGATCAGGTACTTTTTATCAACCTGAGATTTCTTTCTTATCTGTAACTATTGTTTTATTTATTTTGCCGCTTCAAGCTGTTTTTGATACCAGATGAATGAGTAAGCCAATCCACTCTGCTCTTACTATGCTATCGTTAACTGGACAAGACAAACCACCTTGTTTCTTCTAAATAAATCTTCTTGCTATTTTACTTGTATTGCCACCTTTGAGGGTTACAGGAAGCTCATTTCCTGATTCTGTGGAGAATGATGCTATAAGCATATTTCGATGATGTTGTGTGCATATATACACTACTGTTTAAAAAAAGAAACAAGAGAAAAATAGATTTGAAAAATCTATTCAAATTGCACTGTTCTGTAATATATATACCACTATAATGAGCAGGCACCATGTGTGATCTGTTAACATATAATTTGGTCTCTTCTTCCCAAAAGATCCTCTCAGTATTATCTTCAATATTTATCAACTAAATCCATACTAATTGAGGACAATTATGTAATTCAACCTATCCCACAAACTCATTAATATGAGCAAGTTATAGTTATGTATAACAACTAATATACAAATCTTCGTACAATATTATGGTGTATCTAGAAGAATATAACAGTATTTAATGGATACCCCAAAGCAAAGGCAAAAACATATGGCTTTTACCTTTTGGTTTCAACTACTGTGAAGACTGTTTCTCAATCCCATAAGACAAACTTAAAAAACTGTAGTCGTTTGTGATTCCATGCCTATTTTATCATCTTTTATTTCTATAAGCTAGGTTATTTCCAAATGTTATGCTCTCCTCCCTTTCCGCCATCTTATGCTTTTACCAACTATGTGGTGGGAAGTTGTGCCTATACCTCTACGTTGTGTATTTCTTACTGGTTTTCCCTCGAGAAGAAATGTTTTTTTTTTTTCCATTTCCATTTCTTTTTGCAGCATAGTTACCGCATTTGTCGTTGCTCCTTTTGTTTCCTGTTCGCTCAATCTGTACCCATTTTACACAACGAAAGAAAAGCTAATTTGTGGCTAGAAAGTTATTATGTTGTTACCATGACAGCCTATTTTGTCTTTGAATTGCAGGCGTTTTGGCACATGGCCAGTTGCAATGCTGACAGAGAGCAAGAACAAAGCAATACTGGAGGGTCCCGTTTGTAATGGCACCCAAGTTAATGGATGGCACACAAATGAAAGAATTGGGAGACTCAGGAGATTCCATGCTGCCATATCGGGGTTTGCGTTCAATAGTACTATACTCTGGGACCCTAAGAGATGGCACCGCCCAACTCTGGAACCTATCAGGCAGCTTGACACAGTTAAGGAAGATTTCCAAGTTAGTTCTCTTCCTCCTTCCTCTGATAAATGACTATTTATATTTAGGCATTACTCATTTAAATGCATCCTTTGGACTAAAACCAATATAAGCAAACTTTTTTTTAAATCATTTACACATTTGGTGGAGATTTGCAGGAGAGTGTATTCATTGAACAACTTGTCGAGGATGAAAGCCAAATGGAAGGTCTAAAGGACTACTCAAAAGTCAATGTTTGGCATCTTCATCTGGAAGCTTCCCATCCCTTCTATCCTCGCAGATGGTTTATTGATAAGAATCTTGATGTTGTTGCACCAATTAAGTAAACTCTACCAATACAAGGGGAGCCATAATGTGGAAGAACAAAAAGTAAGCCCCACACAAAGAGATTTGTCTCACTTTCTCTTCCATTTCTTTTTGAATGGCCAAATGGGTATTCTACTATTCTTTTGTAATTAAAATCAATTTTTTGCCAGAGTTCTTTGAGATATTTAGAATTTCATCCCGATAAAATGTAAAATTGGATTTTCTTAAGGGTTTTCATTCTAATGGTTACTGTCTCTGTTGCAATTAGATGTATCCAACTATCCGTTATTGGGTACTTTTAAGAACTAGTTTTCACTTTCGCTGATCTTTATGTAAATTTTTTGATGTAGGAAAAATTGAACAAATATGGTCCTTCCTGTGCTTTCTCACCTCCAATCAGACTGCCGCTTGCTTCGAAAGCTACCACACTTTTCTTCTGTATGCTGATTTCACATTGGCTCAGGCGAGAGAATGTTAGTGGACATGAAGTTTTTCTACCAGATTCTTTTATTCTTATCGATCTCTTTCTTTTGAATGTTAAACATTATCTTTGTACAGTCATTCAAGTTGGTTGTTGTCCATGGTTGCTTTCTGCAAACATGTGAAGTTGCAACTGCTAGTTTAGAAGAACCATCATCCGTCCCTGACAAAGGAGATGCATGAGTCCCAAGGTGTAATTTTTGCTCTGCTTTTATATTAACATTCCATGATCTGGGAGAATGAACATGAAACCCAATTATCAAAGAAAAATTGTATTTTTGTCGCCGAACTAGTCGTTATGAATAATAAAAGGAAAAGAAAAACCAATGATGTTGTTTTCACTTTCTCTGTAACTGCAGGCTTTCATACTACCTTCTTATTATGCTCTGTAATCTGTTTCATTTTAGTTCTTGTACTTCTTAACCGGGTGCTTTCATTTTGAATGAGTAAGCGGCTAAATCCTGTTCTTGACAAGCTGAGCTTTCATTGTTTTTTTTCTACTGTATATATGGAATGACACTTCAGAACTCATCGCTGTAGTGCAGGTTTACTTGCGACATGGACGACTGATGTAAGCCTAGATAGATACACCACTATATTGTCTGTCCCCTGGATTGATGACTTGCAGTTATTTGGATCATTTTGATTTATTTTCCCATAAAGAATGGGCGGCTTTTTGCCATTTGGCATATGACTATTGGCTGAATGTTGCCATGTGGTAAGATGCTGAGTCTGCGAACGAAAGGCATCACCCCCTTTGAATCCTCATTCTTAATTAGTTGCCATTTTTATGATAACTTTTCCCTAATTAGATTTCTTTTGTTTTCAGCACTTCGAAGTTTGGTCTTTGTAAATTGTAGGTTATGATAAACTGACTGACGTCTGATCATTAGGCCCACATGAAGATGAATCAATGAATGAACTTCTAACCCTTCGCCAATTACAGATTAAGAGGGCGTTTGGCAACCACTTAAGAAGTTACTTTTTGACTTATCAAAAAAACTTGTATGGTAACACTTTTACAAAATGACTTCTAGAAGTAAAAAAGTTGCTTCTATTTGAAGCAAAAACTTTTAGCTTCTTGCTTCTGAGAGAAGTAACTTCTCCAACTCTTATATAATTTTTATTCTATTTATTTGTTTCTCTTCATTCTCTCTCATCATTTTTTCTTCATAGCAACTAAAAGTCTTCACCTTCTCTCATCGGTGATGAACATGAAGATGATCATGACGATGATGATGATGATGGATGATGATAGTGTTGTTGTTGATGATGATGGGTGATGATGACGATGGTGATGATGATGGTGACGATGGATGATGATGATGACGATGGTGATGATGATGGTGACGATGGATGATGATGATGACGATGGTGATGATGATGGTGACTATGGATGATGATGATGGTAATGGTGGTGATGATGATGATGGTGACGATGGATGATAATAATAATGGTGATGTATGATATAAGTCAGTAGTTTGCTATACAAACTTCTCGTGATTTTTGATTTCTCAGAAGCACTTCTACTTTTTTTAGAAGCAGAAGCACTTCTGCTTCTGGTTGCATAATACTCTATGACCAGTGTGACCACGTCTAAATCCAATGGTCCATTGCTTTGGGTTAAAAAACCATCTTAAGTTCTTAAGTATGATTATAAATAAAGTCTTGTATTGTAGCATGAGTCGTCAATATGTCCGAGTGGTTAAGGAGACAGACTCGAAATCTGTTGGGCTTTGCCTGCGCAGGTTCGAATCCTGCTGTTGACGATTTTATTTTAAATTTTTATTGAAAAAGGAAATTTGAAGACCATACAAGAGTCAAAGAAGGTTGGTGAATACTGAATACTAGGACTTAAATTGTTTCACCCACTTTTTCTAATTTCTACACCCTCACCTTATAACAATTTACTTGTTTTGGAAATACATCCCTAATATTTTTCAAAAATTAAATCACAAACCTTGATCTAATGAGATATATTGTTGCTTTAATAAAAAAAGAAAAAAGGTCTAAAATTAAAATGACTAGACAAAAACCTAATTTTTTTAACTATTCACAATCCAATGTTTGTAGCTACAAGATGAAAGTCTATTTGTCATAATTTGGATTCTCTTATATTTCTTCATGTGTACAGAGAGAGAGAGGGAGAGAGGGCAACTTCTTCACCTATGTTATAGTCAAAAGAAGAGTTAATCATTGTAAAAGTTAACATGAGGTGTTGGATTCTCAACCCCCATATTTGTGTAGTTGAATGGGTGCTAGTTTGGATGTATACCTTATTTTCCAACCAACTTTAACTAAAGTCTCCAGAAGTATTGTCTAATTTTTCTAATAAGCATATCAAATAAGCCATAAAAGCACATGGGTCATTAGCCCAATGGTTGTACATCCCTCCCATGACTTGAAAGTTTTTAGAATCAAAATTCTTAATCTCTGGTTTGCTATTAATTTGTCCCATGTAATATTAGTTACGATAGTCCTTCGGTGACAAATTCTATAGTCCTTTGGTGATGATTCTATTAGTGGATCCGATATAGTAGGTGGATTTTCTGCACTTCTCACATGCCTTTAATGATGTATCTTCGCCTTCTTAAATATGTATCGTGGGCAATAGTTCCCCTTAAAAAAAAACCATAAAAAACAGGGGTGTATCTCTCTCTAATAATTTTCTTTATTGTTTAAAACAAGCTGCTGGGGGCGCCCAAATTGGAATGGTGGGTGATACAATTAACGTCCCCTGGGCCCAAACATCTCCTTGTTAAGTAAACCGTTCGTTCTTTTACCGCTAAAAAATTTATCTTTCTGCTCTACTAAAACCAGCAGCAGCAACAGCAGCAGAGCTGCTCAGCAATCAGCAGGATATAGAGAGAGAGAGAGAGAGTAACAGACTCTGTTTTACTTTCAGTTTTCTCTCTCATCTCTTATGAGAGAAGAGAAGAGATGAAGGAAGAAACCCTAACCCTAACTTCTTCTTCTTCTTCTTCTTCTTCTACCTCTTTGTCCACTTCGGACCTTCCATCACAGGATGCTTGGGTTAATACCCATCAAAGATTGCTTCCTCAATGGCAGTCCGTCGTCAATTCTTCTCAGGTTTCCCTTTTTTCTCCCGAATTTTTTTACTCTACATAGTACAACTCTTGAATTAGGGTTTTCTTTTTAGTTCATTCATTACATTTGTAAAGTTACTATTGATTGTTTAGGTTTTCTTCATTTTTAATCTACGCTTTTTGAATTCCCTCTTAAGAGTTAGGGTTTCTTTTCCCAAAGGGTTGTATGGGTAAGTTTTGAATTTTGTTTTCTCTTTTTCTGTTTTGCAAACAGCCACCTATTCCGATTTCGATATCTAGAGTTAATCAGGTTGATGCAGCGAGATTGGACGTCGAAATTTCGGCCATGTTGAAAGAACAATTAGTTAAGGTTTTCAATTTAATAAAGGTGTGGTTTTCTGATTAATTGTGTTTTGTTCATAGATGTTGATTGATTGGTTTCATTGATACTTTCATGTGGTGCTTACTTGTGTTTCATCTCTTTTGTTGGGATTAGCCAGGGTTCTTATTTCAATATGAACCTGAGCTTGATGCTTTTCTCGAGTTTCTAATTTGGCGATTCTCGATATGGGTGGATAAGCCTACTCCTGGAAATGCTCTCATGAATCTAAGGTATAGAGATGAGCGCGCAATAACCATGAGAGGAAAGGAAGGTAAGAAGTTCTGAAAGTGTCATGTTTATTACTGCTTACTTGGTAAAATTTTGTTCTTTGAGTTTTATGTGATAGTTATCATTTATAATTACCATACTACTCCATGATTTGAATGGATAAGAAAAGTCATCGATTTTCTTACAATTGTGAAACTTTTATCAGCATTTTGTGTGTTCATTCCTACTTCTTGTTTCTTTGTTTGTATGAACTACATGCGTTTTTATATTTTCAGATTGATTTCATATTTGAATATTATGGAAATGTATCTTTTACTCTTATGTTTGTCTGGTATCTTCTATTCAGTACGGACCGGGCTGGAAGGACCTGGACTCACTGCGTCTCAGAAGATTTGGTATTGTCTTGCCACTGTTGGTGGTCAGTATTTTTGGGCCCGTTTGCAATCATTCTCTGCTTTTCGTAGATGGGGCGACTCTGAGCAGGTGATACTTTTCTTTCTGCATTCAACTATAGCCAACATTGAAATTTGTGGAAGTAGATACTGATTGTATTTACATATTCCCAGAGGTCGCTGGCACACCGAACATGGGGGTTGATACGTCGTCTAGAAGGATTTTATAGAGCTGCCTCCTTTAGCAACCTCCTGATATTTCTTTACACAGGATGGTATCTTTCTGAGCAAAGACTACTCCTTCGATGTTGATTCATTTGGATAACGTTCATAATATATAGTTTTCGGTGTTCACTTATAGAGTACATTTGCATATATAGTGTGTATGAAGTCTTTCTGTGTTTTTTTTAATCCTTGTGCATTATATATGAACTCTAGAATTCTGTTTTGATTTGACTAGCATCTGTAGGAGCAGATAACGCAAATAAAGCAGTGTTAAACGAATACAAGAAATATGTTATATACAACTTGGAATTGGTAAACATATAAAACTAGGATTGAAAGGCTTATGTCTCGAAAGGTTAAGATTCGAATAGTTCAAGGGCCATCAATACTGAAAATCCATTTAAAGATGTGATGCTGTCGCAATTGAGGATGCCAGCAGTTTATTACAGGATGTATATCTTCATTCAGGCCTCAGTTAGTTTACGAATCAGGGTGTTTGCATGAGTTATTATTCAGATTATGTCAGTTGGGTATCTTGAGTGTGATTGTTATCTTTCACTGTCTCTTTATGTGTTCAACCCTCTTGGTCATGTGGGTAAACTCATGATGCGGATTGCTTCACCAGTGAATATAACGTCGCTAAATCAATTTTGAGAGTGAATTGGAACTGATCTGGTTGACAACAATTCCTCGATGACAATTTTACGATGGTTGATTATTTTGTTTTGTCTTTGTGATTGCAGGTACAGGAGTCTTATTGAGAGAGCTCTTAAAGCACGGCTTGTATATGGGAGCCCTAACATGAACCGATCTGTTAGCTTTGAGTACATGAATCGCCAATTGGTTTGGAATGAATTCTCGGTAATTTTTTCCCTTATTCATGAATTTGGAACTTGGACCTCTATTGTCGTAGATGTGGTTCCAAAAGTACATAGTTCTATAGGATGATAGCTTTTACAGTCTCTATGATTAAATAGGGCTGGAGACTGATGTTTGCCCCCCTTCGTACCATCTATTTGAAGTGCAAAAGCTCTTCCGGTTGTGTAAAGGCGATTTAAGTTCACTCCAATTTTTTCTTAAGAGACGTTATTCTGGAACTTATTTGTAACACTGGTGTGCAGGAGATGCTGTTGTTGCTTCTTCCGCTTCTCAACTCGTCGTCAGTCAGAAAGCTTCTTCTTCCATTCTCCAAGGATAAATCTTCTGGTTCTGCCGGGGATGTAACTGCTTGCCCCATTTGCCAGGCAAATCCAACTATTCCATTCCTTGCTCTCCCCTGCGAGCACAGGTATGTCACAGTGCACACCCTTACCTGCATTGGTGTTCTATCAATTACTGACTGATAGCCTTTTAAAATAGCTATTATTACTGCTGCTGTAAATGCGGTCAATCAGGCGGTGCCAAGTTTTTATTCATACATGAAGCCCCAATGCCTGCCGAAGAGCATAATGGTCATTTGCTGTGTAATCCAAATAACCCCTAAAATTTATAAAATGCTCTAACAGAACTTCTCGATCTTACATTCCATGTGTTCATTAGAGTTGTTATGGTTCCCTTGACTGGAAAAGCTCATTTTACTGGGATTGAGCTTTCCCAACAATCTGGTTTTAGTTGCAACTTTTGCAACAAATTTGTAGGAAAATGGACCAAATTCTATAGTTTAATAATTGCATAAGAATGAGATTTACGAGATAAAATTACTGGCTTATACTTATTTGGCTATACTATCTCTTTTTCTTGTCAACTTGTCATAGCATAATGTATGTGGTATAAATTTGCAGTTAATTAATGACAAGTTTATGTCCAGAAGCCCAACCTATCTACACCTTTTTAGCATGGGTGAGATTAATAGCTCATGAATGCTAAAGATTGTCCTTGGTCTGGTTAACCAAATGGGTTTTTATGGGTACTTAGGGTTGGCTGTTTTTTTGTTTAATGAAGAAAGGAACAGGTGAAACAATTGCCTGGTCCATCTCTCTTGTTACACAGGTGATGTGGTTGACGTGCCCAATGTTTTGCTTCCCCATGTATATCATGGTCATAAGTGACTTATGGTTGAACTAAAACCATTTGAAATGTATGTGATCAACTGCAGTCTAACAGACTCCGAGGAAACACTGTGCAAATTATCTTTCAGAATAAAGTATTTTATGCCTCAGTCCACATTGTTTGAATGAATCTATTTCTCTGCTTTCTATGACCAAAAATGCTGAATATTTTTCCTCTGCAAACAGGTATTGTTACTACTGCCTGAGGACACGATGCGCTGCTGTTCCATCATTCAGGTGTTCCCGATGCAATGAACCAGTTGTTGCCATGCAACGGCATGGAGGCTCAATAAAAAGCAAAGATTCGAAAAATTGATTTTTTTTTCAAAGACAATAAGAAAAACCAGAGGATGAGATTCCTTTGAAAAGCATTTATTCACCCTTTTCGTAAAATTGTCTCTTCCCAAGTGGCTATTCTTTTCCTGGGTTTATTTCTCAGACCACCCTTGTCCTTGTCTTTCAAATCGGTATCCTCCCAACCGCTGAAAGCCACAAAACTGACATCTGTTTAATAACGGGAGAAATTTCTGTTTCTCATGCTTTGGCAAATGGCAAGCCAGGTCTGTCAGTGCACCTTGTTGCAGATCTTTAGATGCTGGCAATCCTCCATGGGCACCCTGTTTAGCAAATTGCTTGCTAGGAACATGTAAGGCACGCTATCCTTCACTTGGGTTTCTCTTTAGTTTGAGAGAACAAGCATATAATTCATTGGCAGGTTCATCTATGAGATGGTAAAAATGTTCCCATCTATGGCACCCCAAGAAAGCATGCTCACATTTCTTCAGTATAATAGATGTTTGTATTAATAATCCCAGTAGATTCTCTTTAAATACAGGGCTACATACAAGTACATGTGTAGGGTTGTAGGGTCTCTTGATGTATAACCTAGAAGCTGGCCCCAGTATTTGTTACTGCATCTGAAAAAGATGCCATTTTTTTGGGTTATTGGAAAGACAAATTCTCTTTGAAAAACT
The DNA here is from genome assembly GCA_002174775.1 of Macleaya cordata. NCBI lineage: Eukaryota > Viridiplantae > Streptophyta > Magnoliopsida > Ranunculales > Papaveraceae > Macleaya > Macleaya cordata. The sequence continues at coordinate 2,345,013 of MVGT01002328.1, read as the reverse complement.
TGGGAATAAAATTTGTACACAAAATTTCCCTGTTAGTAAAATGGCCAAGTTTCTTGACCTTCTTGCTTTAACTGAGATAAAGATTGCAGGGAGTGTGAATTTTTTCATGGGTTTCGTACGTTTTGAACTGTTTCCCTTGATCTGTTTATGGTCTGTGATAATTGAATTTGAGTGGCAACCCTTCTTGATGAAACTGATTCATGACCAATGACTCCTTGAAACCAGATTTTACGGGGACATTCAAATGGATGAAAGTAGGCCCTGTTAGAAAAACCTGCATTAGACGATGTGAAAGTTTAACAGAATTAAGCACACTTAAGGTCCTGAAATTACCACATAGAATGTTTGTCAGTGTGTTAAGTATCCGAGTTGTACACCTCAAAAGTGAATGCTGTTAAGGAATGGAAAGTCTTTAAGTACTTAAACTAGGATTGTAAAACAGAGGTACCAAGCAATCTTAAACTAGTTATTACAAACATATTTTGTAATTATACTTAATCTGAACTATCTGTTTCTTCATGTTCAAATCTTCACCATTGATGTCTAACTTTCTGTTAGATCGTACCTGTTTGTTTTGTTGAATTGAAATAGCTTTTGAGCAGAGTTTTAGTTTATGTTCTTCCTTGTTAAAGAGTCTTTTTCGAAAACTTACAATTTTCCTAGTTCTTATCCAGGGCTAATCAGTATGACAACTGAATTTGAACTTTTGAAATTCAAGTCATTTTAAATTCATTTTTTCGAAAAGCGATCGATGTGATCTGATCTGATCTGATCTGTCGTTCCCACCCGTTACAACCTAGCTTGATTGTTACTGCCATGAGGCCCATGGCTGTAGCTGCCAGTGTGAATATTGCGGTTTATAATTTACGGATTCTTTTAAACCTCAAGATTAAGAATTAATACGGAGAGTGCTTAGAAATGATGATGGATCAAGAATTTTCAACACAGGTATGAACTAATGGAATAATGGGACAGAGGAGTAGGGTTTGCACTTGAGAGTTTTAAGAATGATTATCCTCTCTTTGATGTTAAGTTTGTACATAAATATGGAGACACTATATATTCCACTAATACCCTTATTTATTATATAAATGATCAAAATAATTTTATTCTTTTTTTATATTCTAACTATACCCTTATACTCTTTAATAACTTTATTATATAAATTACTAAAATAACTTTATTTTTTTTTAATATCTTTATACCCTTTAACAACTGTATTATATAAATGACTAAAAGAACCTTACGTTCTTTTGCGAAATACCGGCCATAGTTATTTATTTACACCTGATTTACACTTGATGGTGGAATCGCGTGGAGTGGATCCAATGGTGATAGTGGTGGGGATGCACGCGAAGCGCGTATGGTGGCAACGTGCGTAGCGTATGTAGGGAGAATGGACAATTAATTTCTACGAGCTAAATGATTGGAATAGTATTTTTTACAAGTAATTGAAACGTGAGTACAACACTGCCTTGTTCACTTCAATAAAGAAAACAATCTCTCACTCTTTCTTCCTTTTTCTATATTTTTCTTTATAACACTATTGATAGTTACGTACAAAGAGAGGAAAACCAATGTTTTCAAAGTTGTCCAAGGTTAGGTCTAGGTTAATTAGGTCTTAATTAAGAAGACTTTCGGTGGGTTAGTCTTTAATTTTTTTTTCCTTCTTTATTGAACCCTTTTTCCCTCTCTCATAATACTTACCTACACATGGTCAACCAAGTCAACTCTATCAAGATAATTTTGTTTAACTTCACTGAATCATTAGGTTTTAAAACCTTTTAAGATGGGTGATTTTATACAGTGAGGCATTTAGGTCAAGATTGTACAATCAAGTGCAAGAAATGAAAGTCTTTTCTTTTCCTTATTCTCAAGGAACAACCACTTAATGCATAGAGATAAAAAGATGGTGAAAAACCAACTGTGGTAAATGAGAACTGATAAGTAATTTGTGGACTTAAATGTGTAGATGTGAGGGATTTGCTCATATCTCAGGGAATAGTCGAGTATAGTAAGTGGTGGCTTGGATACCCTGGATATTAAAAAAAAAATTAAAAATTTGTGGACTTTAAAATAGAACTTGAGGGCACTAGTAGATTATTTTATCTTACATGTTGGTTACGCCAAATATTATTATTCATGTGTTTTTTTTTTGAATATTGGTAAGACAGGTCTATAGGGTTTTGAACCCATCAATGTCCTCAAAATGTACATAGCCTCATCAGTCTTAAGGGTTTAAAGGTCAAATAGGTGGGTCATTCAATTGATTTTTCAAAACTTTTTTACTTTTTATGTTTTATATTTTCTTTCTTGTTTCGATTTTTTTGTGAGCAACATAAGACTAGTAGTCAAGAGACTCAAGACTCAAGATGGGCTGTACTTTTTTGATGGGCAAGATGGGCTATACTTGCTGTTAATCCTTGTATCTTTTTAAAGGTACAGAACGAGATGAAACATCCAAGACCAACCCTTTTTTTTTTTCTTACGGTTTAACTTTTGCTCTTTCTTTTTGGTAGATATGAAAGCTTTAAAATATTTTTGATCTTTTGCGAAGATGATTTCAATAGATGATTATAAATATTAGCGAAGACTTAACTAAACGACATCTAGAGTTAACTTGCATTCGTCACTCTAATGTCAAAAATGTCGAGACTCAGATATTTCCGTTTGTATTTTATTTTTTGATAACGTTCCTAATTCACGTCGTCTATTGATTAATTCAACATATTCAAAACAGAGTCTTAAATGTGTTATTTTTATCAGCTTTCTTAAACATAAGAACTCGGTCGTGTCCAACTCGGTCTCGAATTATGAACACATTTTTTGTTAAATTTTCTTGAAAAAAAAAAAGGAATAAATGAGTCATGATGATGTAAGCATGATCTTATAATAACATTTTTGAAAAATTCTTAAAAGAGAATATAGAGTAAAATAATAAAAGGACAAGGAAGAAAAGGAGAAAAGAAAATAATTCCATGGTGGGCCCGGCGTTGATTTTCTCAGGAAAACAAAACAAAAAACAATACTGAGGAAGTTGTTAGGTGTCGGTGTCTGAAGACAAGAACGCTTTATCAAAAGCTAAAGTTGGAGAAAAAGAGAGGGCGGTGTTGGCCCCACCCCAACCCACCACCACCATCATCACCACCGCCACCACCTCCGTCCGTCTCCTCCGCCACCCCCTTCCGTGCAGTTGTAGTTTCAGACTTGCAGTGCAGTCCCCCCCAGAAATGACATGTCTACCTCATCATCCAAAAGTCCAAATAGAAAGAGATCTTTTGGGCCGGGCCCACCATCGTCCATGCTACCACGGAAACGGGTCAACATAAGTCAACATCTTTTTTTTTTCCTTTTTCTCTCTCTCACGCTTGTTTTCACGTGTGGGGACATGTGGGGGAAGTCAGAAGTGTGTAGATAAATTGATTTATCTAAAGTTTAGTGTAGGGTTTGGGTGTTTTTTTTTTTTGTCTTCGAGTCCTTTGGATTCGACTGTAGAAACTAAAAATTAAAAAGGTGGTTAGCCTTGCTGGTTCGAACGTGCGAGATCACGTGAGTTAGTTTGTGGTAGTTATGGTCGTTGGATGGATGATTTTACACAAATCCTAAAGAAGAGGAACATGGATCCAAAGGCAACATCCTACGGTCATTAAAAGAGGTGCTTAGGCCAACTATTTAGCCGAGTAGTTAGAAGCATGGTTTCTATGGTACAAGTTTTGGTTTCAAATTCTACAATTTTTTTTTTTTAATAGCAACATCTTCCAAAAAAAAGTTTTAAAAGAGGTGCTTACCTTATTAGGTCTAATTGTGTAAGAAAGAAATCATTATAGACGTAGAGAAGTCTCTAGCTGTCAACACTGTAAAGAAGACGATCAATGACGTAGAGAAATCACCAATCTTACTATCATTTAAAGTAAATAATTAACAATAAAAAATAAATTATTGTATAAAAGGGATTTGGCCACAGTTCTTGAGATGGCTAAAACATATAGCCACGGGGCACCACCACCACTATTGGTCGACAAAAAATCATGTGACTTAAGGTTTCACAGATCAGCTGCGATTTGTTTAAAACCTGGTGACTGGCAAGATAGCACTGTGGCCAATGCCCTTGGATTGGTTTGGTTTTACAAAGAGTTTTGGCTACGGTTTTGGCTGTCCTTGTGGCCCTTTGGATTTTCTCTACCGTGGCTAAAGGTCATTTTGCACCTGATAAGATTTTCTCAAAGTGTTGATTGAATAAAACCTGATTTACATGTTCATAAAATCTATAAAAGTCCATTAAAATTAAAATTAAATAACCCTTCATTGGATTGTATTTTGTCCACCACCAAATAGCAAAATTACGTGAGAAGTCTTGCCACTTTAAACCTTGAACCCACCAAATAGTTTTCGAATGTGTTTTCAGATTTTTAAAATTTTTCAAATAAAACTTAGAAATTCCCCAACTGTATCAAATTTTTTTCAAAACTAATTTCCAAAATATTCGAATGACTTAATTTTGTCCCTAATAAACAGTGTTTGATTCTTCTACCCTTTACTTGCCTAAAAACGTGGTTTACAAGTTTACATGCCTAAAAACGTGGTTTACAAGTTTACATGCCTTCACACACATACAAATAATTTTGTGGCCCCAAATACTATAAGATATATATACTTGAATCACACGCACAAAAACAAGAAACAAAATGAATCGAAACAAGACAAACACTAATGTCATGAACTCATTTTCAGTTTCACCATATAAAGAAAGTGATGTCCTGACATTATTAGCAGTACTGTAGGATCATGTACCCAAACACTCAATGCCCTTTTAAAAAAAAATTCAGATTTTTAATTTCTCGACATGTGTGAGATGAAGAGATTACACCTGCTCTCATATTGAAGCAAGGACTCAGGACCAAAAACCTAAGACTGTGTTTAATTGCTCTTGATTTCTGTAAAATTGAGTTAGTTAGCATAAACAATATAAATTATGTTATTTATTTGTAATTTTAATCCAATAGAATTAAAGGCTTCTCTTACTTAAAAAAGCGTGACAAATAGTTAATTTTAATAAACTTTTTAGCCTTAAAAAAAAACACTTCCATCGAATTGGTGGAAATACCTCAAAACACTTTCTTTTTTTTTTGCAATCCAACATGTGCAAACTTAAAAAGATTAAAAAAAAAAAAAATTTGCTTCTCGTTAGGGAGCCTTTACACGTCCCAAAGCCTGCAGTCTAATTAGTGGATTTGAGTAAATTTTCATCATGGGCTTGAAATCCAACGTTTCTGATCCATGGGCCTACTCTGATCCACGATGTGATGGCTCGAATAGAACTTCCTAGGATCATCATCATCAATCAAGATGATTTTTGGTCCAAGTGCATCAAGTGGTGTGGGCCCAAAGAGTGTGGCATTTTTTAGGTGTGGGCCCACTTAATATAGTATGGTCCTAGAGAATAATTCTTCTAATTAGTAAAATATTTTAAGTTCTGAATATGCTTTCTTGATGGGCAAACTTACTTTTTTGTTAAATTTTTTTTTTTGGAAAGTTGGTAGAGCTAGGGTTTTATTTTTCTTTGTTGTGATCGGATAAAGAGAGAGAGAGAAAGATAGATAATTGTTTATACATAGTTAATAAAACAAAAGACTAAAATGATTAATAGATTAGAAAGCAAAACACATTGGGATTAGTTATTTAATAAGCTATACTAGTGCACTACACCCATCAAATAATAAGCTACATGTAAGATAATGAAATTAGGCTTGATACATGATCATGTTTCAAATTTGAAAATAATAGATGCATTTGTTTTTTCCTTCCTTTAATGGAAAAAAATCTATAAAAATTTTGTCATTTTTAAGCGTTTTTTATTTTCCCAAAAAGTGGAGTTCTTATTAACTATTCTCTAAATAATAATGGATTTGTTATTCCTTTTTCTTGTTTTTTTTTGAAGAATTTATTTTTTCCTTGTTGTTTGCAGTTTTGCTACAATAGTACAAGTGTGGGGAGCTAAAAAAAAATATCCTCTAACACCCCTTCAATCTTTTTAGTGTCGGTCTCCTTATTAATTAGGGTGTAAATAAAGTGTAAGAATAAGAAAAATTTTAAAACTTTTTTTTTTCCGAAAAAAAATGGACTGATGCCCTTCAAATTTTCAAATGTCTCACTAGTGGTAGAAACATTTGTGTGTGGCTTTTAAGTACTGTATCAGTACTAGACATGAAAATATATGTACCAATCAAATCATAGCTAGGGTTTGATGAAGTCTCAGCAAAGAAGGAAACTTGTCTAATAGTTCCTTGTCTGTTTGAAAGAATAAAAGGCACTGCCCATATAAAAAAAAAAAAAAAAAATCTAACATGTAACCCTGCCAAGGAAGAGTACTAATCCAACAGCATTAAAAAGAGATAAAAACAAGAGAAGAAAAAGTAAAGAGAAAAAAAAAAAAAAAAAAGGCAGAACAAAGGGAACATTTCAATTCTGAGTAAACGGGTATTCTAACCACAAGCGCAGAAACAGAATTTTAGAGTGATAGAGTGAAAGATTTACCCGCCCATTCATTTTAAATCTTTTACTTTGAGAAAGGATCATTTTCTGTTTTTGTTGTTAGAGAAGGGGAAGGGAGCTTATTTTTACATAATTTTTACACAGTCACGTGGAAACGACGTGCGTACACAAAAGATCAACCAATTTCAAAACTTCTAATCTCTTCATCTGCTTGGTGAAATGTTTCAAAGTTATTTTGAGGCAGATAAAAGTTTTACGTTTGGTTCACATTTTTGAAATAAATTCCAATAATTGAATTCGTCGATTCCTAAAATTTGTTTGGTTCTGGGCTTTCATTTTAATTCCACTCTTAAAACAGTGGAAATAAAATAGGCCTTTTAGGGGGTAATTGATTTCCCTTAAAATTAATTTTAGAATGATTTGCATCGTTTAGTTGGCAAAATTAGCCTTACTGCATTTATTTAATACACATGTAGATCAAAATTAGCCTTACCTTAATGTGTGCATTTTTTTAATACAAATCTCTATTATATAAAACAATGTGGACATATTTCCAAGTCCAGTTGTAATGAATATGTCGGTCTTTTCAATTTTTGGTCACAAATACTCCTATTTAGAAAAAGATCAGACTTGTACCAGTTTTTTACATGTAATATTTTTTATCATTTTATTCTTACACTTTGCTTATATTTACTATCGAAACCTACTTAAAAATGATCCGTAACGATAATGTTCTCGAAATATAAATCAAAATCAGCCCTTAGATCAACTCAATGCATATTGTAAATGTTCCAAAGAATTCAGAGTAATATTTTTAAAAATTTCACTATCGATACTGAAAATCTAATGGTTCCTACCTTGTTTTTGATCGGCATGTCGGCGGCTAGCATTTGTAGTGACACTGAGGAATCAAGATAACGTGATTATGAGATGTAGTAGTGAGAGAATTTAGGAAGAATATATAGATGAGAGCAGGAGGATGTGTACAAGAGAAGAAGAACAACAATACATAACATAAGACAATCAACGACCCTCTCTCTCTCCCTTATTCCCACGTGTCAAATTCTCCAACCCGTAACCGTTAAATAGAACGTTTATTATTGATCCAAACACTAAAATTCAAAACTAACTCTATCATCCCCATTATATATTTTCTAGCTGTTTGGATTTGAATAATTTCACTGCAGTCTGTGGGGTGACCTACCTATTTATATATACACCAACATACATTTTGAAAATACATAATAGATATATAGAGGTAGGATCTAATGCCCCCATTTGTGCTGATTCAACAGTTTTTTTTTTTTTAAGGATGTTTCATAAGATTAAAAAACATAGACACGACGATTGAACACAGATATAATACACAAATTTTATCCTAGTTTTTGAAAAATGTTTTCAGATCACGAACCAGTTATGCCTTAATTAATAGACGTTTTCGCTTAGAATATATAATGATTTTATTAATATTTTTTAAAAACTTTTTATAAAATAATTTGAATCCAAAATGATCATCAGGAGCTGCCCTTGCTACTAAACGTCTGTCACGTGGCATAAAATGAGGTGAGGATTATTATAGATTCCATGACCTCAGAAGCACAAAAACAGTGCTATACAAAACATAAAATAAAGAAAAAAAGGGTTTTCTTTTTTTCAAGAAAGTAAGAAAGTAATTAGAAGAAATAATTAAAAAATTGTGAAAAAGGCGAAGGGTGTGCGCAGAATAAAGACAAGGCGCCCCCCGACAAAGATTTGGCAGTACGGACACTATTCCCTAACTCCCAAAAATTAATTCGGTGGCAGAGAGAGAGGGAGAGTGAGAAGAGGGGGCTCCAGATTTTAGGGTTTGTTTGTTAGTTAAATGTGTCCCAAAGGGAATGTATTTATGGTATAATAAGTTATGGACATAATCAATTATTTAATCCCCAAAGAATATTAACAAACATTTTTTTATACAAAATTGTGATGATGAAATGATATTTCTTGGACGAAAATATACTCTACAGCGACAGTCCATAATATTGTTGTGTTTAATTTTGGGATTTTCATTCCCAAATTGCATTGTTGTCAATCTAAGTTATCATCTCATAGATTTTTTATTATTTTTATTATAAAATGCTAATTTTACTGTATTTTTCTATTGGAAGCCTTACTGCTTAGTCATCCAACGGTTCTCAAATAATCTCATACCTCTCGTGATTTACGTCATTTCCAAAGTAACCTAAATACCCTCCTAAATACCTTTCGCAGTAGAGTTGACAGTACACTTTGCAGTAAGTGTAGCATCACAGATTTTTGTTTATATTTTGTAAACAATAAGGTTAAAATTTGAATAGGTTTTTGATGAGTACGAGTTGCACTATATCTCTAGGTGCATGCCATTCGATGATCTCAAACAACTTCAAATAAATTTTATCTGATAAAATGTTGAATTTTATTATACAAAATTTTATTAGTATATCCCACGTTACCTGGGCATTTTGAGTTTGTGAGTGTTGAAGTTTTGGGAACTCCTTTGTCGTAAGTCAGTTTTCAAGGAGAGTTGGGCCTAATGAACTTTAACATGGTATTAAAGCGGCTGTTTTAGGGATAGGTCGGATTCGTTATCTCCAGTTCTGCGTGAAAGGGGAGTGTCAAGTGGCTCTAGTTCTGTCAATAAGTGTATAAGCCTTGAACAACCATTTCCTTATAAGTCAGTTTTCAAAGAAAGTAATAATAGATGTTACATGACACAATATATTGAACTTGATACTACCACATAACCTTGATCGACAAAATAATAATCTCGTTAAATTTATACATTTTGTTAGTTGTGCATAGACAATACCTAATCTTATCCATTTATTTTGTATGCTCTTCTTTTACTTTATTTGCAATGAATGTGGGCCATCAACTTAAAAAAAATAAAATAAAATAACCAAAAGATAAAGTTGTTAATTATACCATTGGGTGAATCATCTAGATGGAAGACTCGGTGGTATTCAAATCATTTCTCTTTTCCTCATTGTAGGAATTAGCAAGCCGTGCACGTAAGCTAGCTACCGCCACATCGTCCCTTTTAAATTAAGGACCCCTAGTGTGTCACTCCAGATAAGTTTATAATTATTCTCTCTTGGCTAGCTATCAAGGGCTGTAGCTAGGTTGTAAAACAGCCAAAGGTGTGTTTCTCAGACCTCTAGCTCTCAGAAAGATATGTCTCGATCCTCTGTATAGAAACTCCAGGGGTCACTGTTACATGTAGCAGTCTATTCATGTTATTTCAGCTGTATATAAATGTCGTTCATATATGTGTTTATTATATGCCCTCGTTATGTACTTATGGTACATGCAAGGCCATAATATATATGGCCCTCGACAATGTTATACGCGTGTGAGTTGGTAATTTTTTTGATAGATTTATTTTGTTTCTTCAGAGCGCGTGTGATGATTTAGATAATATTCTTTGGTAAATTCATCCCATAACATAAATCTCTTAATTTTTCTCTAATAACATTGCACTTATTTTTTTTGTGACACTTGTCATGTGGGATCCACATAAAATTGAGATAATCATTATAAAAGATTCAGTCTTTAAATCTTTGTCATGTGAACTCACAATAAGGTGTAAGTGTAATGTAAAAATAAAATGAATGGAAGTCACACAACCCTAATTAATTAATGGTTGAAGCTCCAATTAATTAACTTGGTTTCTCTTGACACTTTGTGTCTTGTCTTAGTAGAAAAGCATAGCTTTTATAATTTAGATTTTAGTTAGCAATGAACCCTAACTTTCCATAACTCATGGGGACATTGATGATGACCGTTCAAGTGTTAAGGCACCACTCGTGTGGGTCGTATCTACGTTTTCAAACTTAGATTGGACCGCCTGGTTCAGTGACCAGTCGATTTCCCATCTTCCTGGATCATACATTACACCTTTGGACCAGCCCGATTACCCATTAGGATCACGATCCGAATTTGAAGACCATAATCCACCCAAACTTCGCTGCAACGTTAGAGCATTTATATTTCCATTGCGTAAATTATAAAAATAAATAAAATAGACGGACTCTCAACTCTCACACCACCTAGCTCTTTAGCTTTTATAAAAAAAAAAATTAAAATTTTAAAATTACAAGGCTCCGAATTTTAAAATTATTGGACGGTATTTAAGAGTCAGCGCAACATCAGGCTAACTACTCTCAAAGTCTGCCTGAAGCTGGACAGATTCTCAAATACCACTCAGCTATTTTTGCAATTTTTTTTAGATGTTGTTTATTTTTAAACAACTTTCTCTTCTCATACCTTATATATATATTTTTAAATAATGAAGTACGGGTTTATTGGTAAAAATAGCTAGCATTGTGAATGCTCTTAGTGAGTGTTTAATTACAGTCTTAGGTTTGAACCAAGACAAAACAAGCATTAGATTTGATGTTATTCTAATTTTCATTAGAAAAGAATTTTGGGGAGGGGTATTTTTATAAAATTGAAAATCAAATGTTTTTCTTTATTAGAGATTTTAGGAGATTTATATTTTTCTTTTGACCGATATTATCTACACTATCGTTTTGCATCGGTTGTGACCTAGCTTAAACTTTTTTTCAGTCAACCATAGTTGACTAAAATCTTGATTGGAGATAGCCTCTCTTCTTTTATATTAAAATATTCTTTACTTTTTTGTACACCCATTATAACCCACTCCACCGCCGGCACCACTGCATCCACCACCGGCCACCACTAAATTTTTATTTTTCTTTCTTTTCTTCTTGCTTTAAACCTAACCAACTATCTCCCGACCCCACCCATCCATTACACTGATCGGAGATGACCTTGAATTTTTTTCAGGTCATCTCTCTCCCCCTCTCTCCCATTCTCTCTAGTCTCTCTCTCTCCTACTATTCCTCACCTTTTCATTTTCAGATTTGAAAAAAAAAATCAGATCTGAATAAAAAAATTCTCTCCATACTGATCACTTTCTCCACTCTCTCTCTCTCCCTCTCTCTCACATTATCCTTTTTCAGATCTGAAAAAAAAATCTCTCCCCACCGATCACTTTCTCTCATGTATAAGCTCGGAGATGCAAAGAGAAACAACTCAATTTCTGCTCGTAGAGCCGACGACGAGCCCCAACTATCCTGCTCGTTATCACAGCAACGAGTACACAAGGACCCGCTCGTACAGCCGATGACGAGCCCACAAGGCCCTGATCGTAGATCCGATGATGAGCACACAAGGACCTACTCGTAGATCCGATGATGAGCCCCAATTTCACTCTCTCATTCTCTCACTTTCTCTCATTTATTATTTTAGATTTTCATTAAAAAAATATATATAAAAAAGTGGCACTCCTCGGTAAAGAAAACCAAAAGTAATTAATTAACTTTGTCTGACATGCTTTATTGATAGAAATATACCCAGAATTGTGCTCGTTGCCAGTGCCACGAACATAAACATTTGATGCCCGTTGCCTATGACACGAGCATCTCATGACGGTGCTCGTTGGCGGAAAACCGAGCATTAGTGACAATGGTCCTCTCTGCAACTACGAGCATTAGCTATAATGCTCCTTGCTGCAACTACGAGCATTAGTTTTTCAAATTTGATTTTTTTTTCTTCCCCTCTTTCTTTCTAACTCCTCCCTCTCTACCTTATCTCTCACCTTTTTGTCTCCATTTTAAAAAAAAAATTCAGATCTAGTTTTTTTTTCTTCCTCTATTTCTCTCTCTCCCTCTCCTCCATCTTTCTCACTGATCTTTGTGATAGTGGGCGAAGGAGGTTGTGGTGGTGAATTGGGAAGATGATGTTGATGGTGGTGGTGGTGGTTGTGAAGAGGAAGGGCTTTAGAGAGGGAGAGGGCTTTAGATAGAGAAAGGAATTGTGGTGATGGTGTTGGGAAGGTGGTGGAAGGGGGTCGGGGGAAGGGGAAAGAAAGGCAGAGAAGGGGGAAAGAGGAATTAGGGTTTTTGGTAGTTTTTTATTAATTTATTAATAATAATATTATTATTTTAAGTTTTTTAGGGGTGGATAGCCCCAAACAAAAGGTGGGATATAAGTAAGACATTTTTAAAATTTGAGAAATAGGGCTGATCAAAGGTCACAAGTGATACAAACTAGTAATGTCAATAACAACGGTCTTTCTTTTACTCGTTAAGAATTTCAAAATTGTTAGAGATTTATAGTTTTAATGGTGGGACAACTTTGGAACTTAGGCATTTTTGTTTAAGAATTTCGGGAGCAAAACATAAACATGACAGAGTCATTGCTTCTTGTAAAATGTTGGGCAAAAATATCTACACAATGTATTTTTGACCTTCTCTTATGAACTTCAGTTGTATCGAAACACATCAATAGGTTACAAAAATAAAAACATAAAATTGGTTAAAAACCCCATAGGGAAAAAATAATTAGTGTTTAGTATTTGATATTTTTAAAATACACAAAAGATCTCGTGATCATTTTAAAAAATAGTTGTTAGTCTTTTAAACTTTTTAAAATATTGATTTAGTCCACCGTGAACCATTTTCTATAAGTTAAATTTTCTTTATTACCCTTTTGTAACTGTTTCAACACTTCTGAAACAGTTTAAAAAATCAATGTAATAACTATAAATTCCTTACACGTGTATGATTATTACCCACGTTATATGAATCTCAGTCCCTAGTTTTAATATTTTTCGAATTTCGATGACATCCAAAGCGTCCATCTAGTTTTAATATATAATTTTACAAAATTAAGAAAAATTAGAAATTGTAGTCAAAGAATATTTTGTCTAGTTTTAATATTTTTCGAATTTCGATGACATCCAAAGCGTCCATCTAGTTTTAATATATAATTTTACAAAATTAAGAAAAATTAGAAATTGTAGTCAAAGAATATTTTGTCTAGTTTTAATATTTTTCGAATTTCGATGACATCCAAAGCGTCCATCTAGTTTTAATATATAATTTTACAAAATTAAGAAAAATTAGAAATTGTAGTCAAAGAATATTTTGTCTAGTTTTAATATTTTTCGAATTTCGATGACATCCAAAGCGTCCATCTAGTTTTAATATATAATTTTACAAAATTAAAAAAAATTAGAAATTGTAGTCAAAGAATATTTTGTTCGATTAAGAGAATATGTGAGAAAAAATAGGAATTGTAGTGGAGAATATTTGGTTTGGTTACAAAATAAGGGTATTATTGTCACTTACAATACAAACATTTCAATAACTACCATTTAGGATGAAACACATATTTTAAAATTGTTAAATACTAAACACTAATTAATTACTATATAATGGTCTAAACTCTAATTCTCTGAAATAAAAATCCCCTAATAAATCAACACAACTTTTTTACGAAATCAACTCTATAATTATCGGTTCAATACACTCGGAATAATACAAAATAACTTGTTAAGTTTATATAATTGACATACCATTAACTTCGTAGAATTGAAGTATAATATTGTATTAAATTTAGTAAAAATTTGTATTGATTTATGTGCGGCCATTAAAAATACGGAACAAGGCTCTTACTCAATATTTTATTGTAAAAATAATATTGACATACATTGTTACCTTATATTTAAGCCGTCCATTTTTGACGCATGGGACGGTGTGGGGAGTCGTATTAGGAGTCATGGATCTTAGACTCAGGGTAGACTCATCCTACAATAATCCAAAACACAAATACCTTTTTTATAAAAAAATAAAAAATAAAAAAATGTAGAGATCTTTTCCACTAATTGTTTAAGCTACTCAGATTCTGTCTGTTGAATTGAATTATTGAACTCAAAGGAGGAGGAAAAACAAGTACTACAGATATATGTACCATTAATTATACCTCTAACCCTAACCCTAATTAACCATGACCCTAACTCAAATTAAGCAACTAAACACATAAAGCAGCTTTGTTTGTCCTGAAAATACTGCCACCACCTTTTCTGCTCCACTTTGTGATAAAGCAAAAGCAGAAAGGAAAGCAAGAAAAAAAATAAAATAAAAGAGAAAGAAGTAAATTCATAAAAGAAAGAGAGAAAGAAAGAAAGAAAGAAAGAAAAAACATTAAAAAAAGAAAGGAGTAAAGAAAGAGAGAACAAAAGCTTATCATTCCATGTATCAAATCCTTGAAGAAGAAGAAGAACAACAACAACAAACTAGGGCTTCTTTAAGATCAACCCAAGAAGGAAAATTCTGAATTTTTGAAAGCTTTCTACACAGGGCATATGTTAGAGAGAGAGAAAGGAAGGCAACAACAAAGGAAGTGAAGTGTGTTTGTTTGTGTGTGTATGTTTTAGAGAGAGAGAGAGAGAGAGAGAGAGAGAGAGGAGAGGAAAAAATTGGTTTTTAAGGAATGAATCGTGGTATATTGGAGAGTTTACCAGTGCAACAAATGATGACTGGAAATCCAAACTGGTGGAACATTAACACCATGCACCCACCAACTCATCAACAACAACCATCTTCTGCACTCTTGCCTGCTTCTGTTGCTCCCTCTCATCTCTTCCCTCCACACTATCCACCTCCATCTTCCACACTCCCTTTAAATTCTTGGCATGATAACCAAGAACTTCCAGAGTCATGGAGCCAACTACTACTGTAAATCTCTCTCTCTCTCTCTCTCTCTCTCTCTCTCTCTCTCTCTCTCTCTAACTATCTATTTTGCTTTCACTGAAGATGTTCATGTATGTGTTTATGATCTAAAAATTGCATGTCCTTTACCTTAAGTATGTACAATTTTAATCTATCTGTTTTTTCCTTATTTTGGTAGTTTTTAACATTTTATGGCTTCATGATCTCTCTCTCTCTCTCTCTCTCTCTCTCCTCTCTCTTAGTATGTTTTTGTTTTGGATTATGTTATTTTGTTAGAATTTATATATCCTACATGGGTTTTTGATGCATATTTCAAATTGATCCCTCCTCTTCTCTCTCTCTCTCTCTCTCTAAGTAACTGAACTAACTGTTTTCTTTGATGGGTCTTGATAAAAAAAAATTTCCTTGATAATTTAGGTGGTTGTTGTGATTGCGTTTTGCAGGGGAGGATCAGTTGGAGAAGAAGATAGATCAGGTCTGAGTCATTATCAGCAGGTTAAGAAGTTAGAGAATTGGGAGGAGCAAATTTTATATCCATCACCAAGTGTAGTTCCTTCTCTTGATGTAAAACAAGAGGTCTCCGAAAGTGCTTACGTGTACAGTCTTGGTAATGGAGAATTTCAGGCAGCAGCAAGCAGGCCTAACTGGTCTCAAGTTATGCCAGCTTCATCTCCAAGTTCTTGTGTTACCAGTTTCAGCAGTAATAATATGTTGGATTTCTCAAATAGAAAGGCTGATGGGAGGCATGAGCAACCAGATCATTCATCTGAGGTAGGTTTGTTTTTGTTTTTAATTTGTTTGTGATGAGAGAGAGAGAGAGAGATCTTAATCCCTTTAATTATTTGGTTTTTGAGAGAAATTTTGATGCTTTGATTTCATTGGCAAAAATTAATCCTTCACAGGACTTCAGAAACTCCTTAATTTGTTAAATTGCTCATATCCATTTTAATTAGTATCTCAACTGCTTCAGCTATTGATCTCCACATCTACCTAGCTTCTTAATTTTCATCTTCTCTTCTTTTTTTTCCCTCTTTTTTTTTTGTAGTGTAATAGCACAGCAACAGGTGGGGCATTTAAGAAAGCTAGGGTTCAACCTTCTTCTACACAATCTACTTTCAAGGTAATTTAAGTACTATTTTGGAGTGATGACTTATGGGTCTTTCCTTTTATATCAGTACTGACTAATGGGTCTTTCTTGATCTTGTATTTCTCATTCTTGTTTGACTCCTCATCACCTAATTATTCTTTATTAATCATCCATCAAATGAAGAAAAAGAGAGAGAAAACTCAAAAAATATTTGAAAATTTTCAAACCTAATAAGTTCTCAAGTAGGGTTTAATGCTAATTAATTTCTTCATTCCTTGATTTACCAGGTGAGGAAGGAGAAATTAGGTGACAGAATAACAGCTCTTCACCAGTTAGTTTCCCCATTTGGAAAGGTAATACTATTGACCTAGCTCTTCACTTCTCTGTAGCCTCTTTGCTTAGATTCAACAATAAGAATTCATATCAAGTGATAGAAGGGTAGTAGTACAAAATAGTATTTTAAGATGAAATGAAACTAGCGAGTCATAAAGAGAACCTGTTTCAACAGGGTGAAAGATTTTTTTTTCATTTGTTGTCTAGTTTTGAGTTTTTCTTTTTTTTCTTTTTTGAACTTTAAAGAAAGAAAAGACCTAAAAAGGATTATGGGGTTTGTGTGGTGGGGTTTCTTTTCTTTTGCAGACTGACACAGCCTCTGTCTTGTTAGAAGCTATTGGGTACATTAGATTCCTTCAGAGCCAAATTGAGGTAACGTTTCTTCCTCACTTTAATTTTTGCAAACAACCAGGTATCAGAGCAGTAAGAGCACGCAGTTAAAGTTTCACCTCTCTTTGGTTCATTTCTTTTCAAGTTTTTTTGTTAACTTCTTTAGTTCTTGAAGTTTGTGTCTCATAGTTTTATTTAAACTCTTATCTCTTTCTCTCTCTAAACTCTCCCCCATGGATACAGGCCCTGAGCTCCCCGTACTTGGGCAGTGGATCAGGAAACATGAGGCAACAACAGTCTGTAAGTAACTATAAAAACTCATTTCTCATTTTCCAAAGCAACACAAATATCTCTCATTCTCTCTCTAGATCATCTCTCTCTAGCTCTCTCTCTCTCTCCTGTATTTGTATGTTAATGTGTATATATGGGTGTGGGTGTAATTAATTAGTTAATTAATGAGGGATTTATATTGTGTTTTTTCTAATTTTTTTATAGGTTCAAGGGGAAAAGAATTCTATATTTCCTGAAGACCCAGGTCAGGTAAGCTTTATTGGATCCATCCATGACCTAGCTAGCTCTCCTAAAAAGCAAAGACAGTATAGATGCTTGTAATTCCAAAGCTTTACTAAATTACTCTGTTCCTTCCACTAAAGAAGTATTTAAAGGAACAAAGTTATCAGCTTTATTTTACTGTTCTCTTTCACAAAAAAGAAATATTAAAGGAGCAAAGTTCTAAGCTTTATGGACTTTATTAATTTTAATATAAAAACTAGTAAAAGTAAGACTGGGAGATTAGGTTTTAAATGAGTTTTGAATCATTAAGATCTTTAAACTTAATCACAATACTAATAATGATGTTTAATTCACAATTATTTTTTTAATGTAGCTCGAAAATGAAACCAGCATGAAAAGAAGAGGAGTTCCTGATCAGGTATTGATTCCCATCTTGATCTCTTAGTTCATTAATAAACTCATCAGTACTTAGTATCCTTTCTTGCTGAACAAAACTGTAAAACCTCATATGTCAAGGTCCATATTAGTCCTCGAGATTCACGTGTGATATCGAACTCAGATCAACGTTTTAGCATGATACTATCATTAATTGTTGGGTTTTTTTTAGGGACCTTCTCCAAGGGAGGGAAATTTTATTAATAATAATCAGAAAAAACCCTAACAGGAGGAGACATAAAGCCAAAACCTCCACATGCGTAATACATAATGCAAAATACATAGAAAACCCTAAGTCATGGTTCTATGGGAACCCTAAGTCAGACTAGTTTTGTCTATGATCAGGAATAGTGTTAGGAAGAAAAAAGAACCAGTAAACCCTAGATTTCATCATTTTTCATAGAGCATATAATGATGAAGCTCTAGATCTCAATAACAACGTAAATCTTTACAGTTGTGTATCGATTTTTTACGCAAAATTTAGTAATTTCAGTAAATAATTGTCGATGTAATAGGAGGATTAGTATAACTTAACTTGTGGGTGTTGATGATGATGATGAGATAGGATCCGGAGAATGAACCAAAGAAGGACTTGAGGAGTAGAGGGTTGTGCCTTGTCCCAGTCTCGTGTACCCTTCAAGTTGGGAGTGACAATGGGTCCGATTACTGGGCTCCGACGCTCGGTGGCGGTTTCCGATAGGCGGTGTGGCTCAGTGTTAGCAACTGATCAAAGCACAGTAGTGAAGCTTCAAGGGAATGATGATATAACATCATGAGCAGTCACTCTGCTAAAAATCTAAGGCTGATTGCTCATGATGCTATGCATTCTAATTAGATTGGAAATAAATGTGCTATAATTAAGTAGGGTTCTCAAGAGTCTCTTGTACTCACTCTAATTCCAGATGATTAGCTTGTTGGGTTTCGTCCTTAATCTATCTTCTAATACAATTGCTTTGTTGTATATGTAATTCTAGTAGTAATTAAATTAAGTTTAACTTTCTCCTTAATTTCGAAAATATGAGAGCAGATCCTTTGTTCCCATTTGGATGTGCCCACATTTATTTTGGCTTGTGGGGGCTGGATGAAGGCAAACCAACAACTGATTTTTTTGGTAAGTTTGTTATCTTCGCTATATAGATCATTGTCACAAAAATCTAATTTATTTTAAGACGTCTTATGCTATCAAAAGTTGACCGAAAAATAAACCGTTTATTATCATCATTTTTTTTTCTAGTATTAAGAGGGCGTTTGGCAACCACTTCTGCTTCTAAAAAAAAGCAAAAGTGCTTTTGAGAAGTAAAAAATAAGGAGAAGTTAGTATGGTAAACTATTGACTTATAAGTCTAAAAAAATGAAGTTGTTAGTTGTTACACGGTACTCGAGGAGAAGCAACTTCTTAGAAGTAGAAAAGCAAAAAAAAATTGTTCCAAAAAGAAGTAACTTTTTTGCTTTTGGAAGTAACTTTGAAAAAATGTTACCATACAAACTTTTTTGCAGTGTGGTTGCCAAACGGCCTCGAATCAAATCGTAGGCACAAGGAGTGCACATGTAAATAGGGACGTAGGATATGCTTACAATAAGTTCTTTCAAAATTGACTATTTGTCCCTATGTTAGAAGTGTTCCACAAATGCTTGAGATTGAATATTGAATATAAATAGCTCTACAAACGATTGAATTGGAAAAATAGAAAGATTTTGTGCATCTCACTTGTGCGAGCTGGTCATGGGTTTAGGACTCTCCCTAGACTCAAGGATTTTTTTTTTGAAGGGGACTAAAGGAGTTGTATTCATTTATAGTCTGTTTGGACAAGGGATTTGAGGGAGGGATTTTGTAGGGACTAGGGATTTGGTGGAAAAATCATGTTATATTTTTTCTCAAAATCCCTGGTCCCTACAAAATCCCTCCCTAAAATCCTTTCTCCAAACAGACTATTAATTTTAGTAATCTAATTGCTATATATTAAGCCTAGTTTGAAATGACATAGTTGTTTTAGTGGACCATAACTAAACGTGTCTTCAGACTTCATAGAGGAGAGCGCATCCTCTATCCCTATTTACATGTATCCACGTTAATTTGATTTGCACAAACGTCTAATTATTTTGTAAAATTATTATTCTTGTGATATAAATCACTCGTAAAAAATTAGTCATTTCTAAAACTTTTAACCTTATCAGATGTTGATCAGAAAAAAGAAAAAAGAAAAAAAAACGATGATAATGAACTGTTTATTAATTTCTTAATCAATTTTTGATAGCATTAGATGTCTTAGAATAAATTAGTTTTTTGTGAGAATGATGTATATGATAAAGAGAACAATCTTAAAAAAAAAAAAAATTAGCTAGTTGGTTTGCTTCCATGCGGGCCGTACAAGCCAAAATAAACGTGGCCAGATGCAAATGGAGACAAGATCTGCTCTCTTCATAGAGTTTGTTAAAGTGAAGGACATGTCTACTTAGGTGGCAACAACCTAATTAATACTTAACAAGCCTAGTTCGACCGCTTGCTTTGCTTAAGGCGGTCCCACTCCCGCGGGCGCCTTCTTCTATAATGTACAAAATCTAACATCCTAACCCACCAACAATGTAATGCAAATGCATGCATTGTATTGAATCCAGCGATTTTTCTTGTATCCTTTGATTTTTGGATGGTAGAAGAAGAAGAAGATTGACGTTTAATAGTTGGAGGATGGACATCAATGATATATACTGATAAAAAAAAAAATGAACAAAATCAATGATGGTTAATTGCCTTTCTTAATTGGGTGCAAATATAGCCAGGGCTTAATTGCATTCCCTCACTCATTGCCTCAATTTGTACATGGCAGGGTGCCAATCCACCACTCATTGTGTAAAACAGTTAGTAGTGGGGACCACACAAATCATAATAAAACGGTAGATTGAAGGTGCCACCTCAATCTGTTTAAATATACAGATTTAGATGCCGGTCACAAAAGTATTTTTGATAGGTATTTGATCCCAATCAAAATCATCATTACAAATAAAGTAATACAAGCTAGCTCGTAGATGCCTCTTATTAGAGATAGTAAAATCGTTGGGAATTGAATTTAGGATATTAGATTCAAAACCTATCTACACCTTAATATCTAACAATTAATCACTTATCTGCCTTACCAATAGCACAAACTTAGGATTGGTACCATCAAATTATTGATCTCATTAAAAATTGACTCACATTTTCATTTTCACCGTGCTGTGCCAAAAGATCAAAGCCCAACCCAGCTCGACTACATGGCCCAATCAAAACCCAGCCTAGCTCGTTTATGTGGAATGACTGATTGACAATTTGACCGGAACTAGTGGTTGTTGGTTTCGGTTCGGTTACTTAATAAACCATTCGGAACCGGAAACTATACAAAAGTTGCTCCGTGGAATCAAAATTGGTGGAATAATCGATTCTGGTTCTGATTGATTCAGAGGTTTATTAAATCTGATTCTTCGATATTTATTTGTTAAGGTCTAGTCAATTCATTTCTGGTTCCATTGGATACCAAAATACCCATATAAGAACCAGTTGTAATACTAACGGTTCTAAAAAATACAAACGGTTCCAATTTCCAGTAGCTCCCATTACAAAACTCAAACATGTGTAACCAGAACTAGAAAAGCCAAATTCTATTCGTTTCATTTCCTACCTAAATTGCTACTCATCGATACTCTTTTAGTCGAAAACACAGCCTAGGGGAAAGTCAAGGTCGAAACTCCAATTTTTCTACAACAACGTCAACTTTGTGGAACAAAAGAACCAGTCACATATAGCCACGTGGCAAATTTGATGGCAATGGGCAATTAAATGAAGATAGGGGTTATTATTCCCCTCCTTATTCCAGCCCATTGAGGTTCCACATTCTGTTCTGTGGGGCTTCCATCTAGATGATCCAAATTCTAATTTTTTGAGAGGATCGATGTTTTTCAAATTATGTATATCATCATATCCAGAAATCAATCATTCTAAAATTTCTAATACTATAAAAAAAATATTTTAAAAATTAACAGTAAAATAAGTAAAATTTCTAAGTTTATTTGAGGGGTTAGGGCAAGTGTTATGGACACCTTAAACAATCAAAAAAAATATTTTTTGAGGATAGGGCAAGTACCATGGGCGCCCCAAATAACCAAAACCCTCCCTTCGGCCCTAGGTTTGGGGCGGGAGCAAGGGGTTTAAGGGAGGAGGCAAAGATTGTGCCGTATGGCACAGATTCCCCACGATACAATCTTGTTTAGAGAGAGAGCTAGAGAGAGAAAGAAAGCTAGAGAGAGAATGTGTGTAAAATATATATAATTTTGTAAACTATATATATACAAAATTAGAACTCTTTCATTTGGTACAAACTGTGCCGTACGACACAATATATGCCGCCCCTACAATTTATCCCATGAATCTTGCTCTCCCTCAATCCCTTAAACCTCTACCCCAAACAACTTAAATAAGGGTTTACCATAGCACTTGCCCTTAGAAGTTTTACATATTAAAACGAGATGATTTCGAATATAATGATATACATAATAAGAAAAACATTGTCTTTAAAAATTAGTTTTATTTTTTTGTTATCACCATTCAAACCCTACAAAATGTGGAGTTTTGACAGAGTGCAATAAGGAAGAGGGTAATAGCCTCTCTCCTAAGTGAATCCATTGAACACAACATGTGACAATAGATAATTGAATCTTAATTTAGTTCCATAACTATAATTTTGATATACCAAAATAGTTCTCCGGCTGGTCAGAACTCGATGGATCTTTTATATCTTTCTACTTATCTTTCTTTTAATTTTCTTTTCCATGGTTCTATTAATAAATGCTGGGATGGGTTTTTGGACCCGGAACTACATGTTCTGGTCCATCCATCACAGCCTAATAAACCCTTGGTCAAAACTAGACCTGGCCAACCTTAGGGTGGTCTTATTCCTTACATGACAAAAGATAAAATAAAAAAATCTAAGAAATTAGAATGTTATTATATGCACCCACCTTAAATATATGAGGGTGCACATTATCTACTGCCAGCCAGCGGTTGAATCTTAGAGCCTCTCCAATGTAAGCATGGTCTATTAAAAAATAGTGTGCCATATAGGAGTACATCCAATTTATTCTTAAAACCATCTCCAATGCAAAAATGCTCATTTAATATGAAGATGATGTGGCATGTGGATGAGGAGACATCCTCTAGTCTATCCAGGTTCACCAAGAGGATGTCTTAATTCCCGTCCTAGTCAGCAAATTCAGTTAAAAATATTATTCTCTCTCCTCTTTTTTAGTAAATCTTATAAAAAATTTATCTTCTCTTTTTTTTTACAATTAAAAAATAAAATATTTAATTAATTAAATACCACATAAGTAAAATAAATAAGCAAACTACATTTACAATGGAGATGCTTTTTTTTCTTCAACATAAATTATTTAATTTTGTTTCTCCACATAGGAAGTAAATCTAAAAAAGATGTGTCTTGAGAGCCATACAACGCATGAAGTAGAATACATTTGTTGGAGATGCCACATATGAAGCAGAACACGTTTGCATTGAAAATGCTTATGTAGTTAAAAGATGGAGTGGTTGACTGTACAAGTCGGGTCGATGATGGCAATGTGCACCATCCATTAAAGAAGAAGTGCACAAAGTATCGCTTGCGAAATTATGGTTATCCGACTCCCATCCTTACGTGTCAACCACGTATTTTTTTTCGTGGGGACCAATTAAAAAACTAAGGATAAGGTAAGCTAAAGTCCAAGTAGGGTTTCGTGGTTTACCAATCAATTTAGAAGTTGTTTACAGTTTGGCCAAGACAAAACTACCAAATTATCAACTGCTTAATTAGAGGTGATGAGGTTGTGGGTTCAAAATGCATTTATGAGGTCGGGTAGCATAAAGTGGGAGTGGAAGCATCAGAGCAGTTGATTAAAAAATGTTGTGTGTAGTTTGTACTATCAAAGGTGGGGCCTCGATCATTGCTCACCATTTTTTTTTGCCGGTCCTCCTTACTCACATTTAGGTGTGAGTTTAAAACGAACAGAGCACATGTTAAATTAGGGCAAGTCTAGTGGGATATGTAAAAATGAACCTCTTAATGTTCAAACTCAATGGTGTAGAGGTATTTTTGTTCTAATGGTAATCTCTTAAAATGGGTTAAAAATTTTAAAAAAATAGAGAGAGAGTTAAGAGAGGACAGGTAGAGAGAAAAAGAAAAGAATTGTTACTTTTTTAAGGAGAAAAAATAGAAAAGTTGAAGAGAAGGTAGTTTCCTATTTTATAGGATTAAATTAAAAAAAAAAATTGGCGCTAATTGAATGAGTTCATAGAAGGTTGAGTGTGACGCTGATTCAATCGTCTCTCCACTAAAGATCCCTAAACTAATGGAAATTGATCCATTTTAACATGTTAAAGGATCCCACTAGAGCATGAAAACTGCTTGATCATAGGGATCCCCTTAGATCATCATCATCAAAACTCAATCTATTCTAGAACTTCTAATCTCATAAAAATGTAGTTGATTTAATTTTAACGGTGATTGAACAATCCATCTTACCAATTTTAATGGGGTTAAAATTAATTTTAGAACAGACTAATTTTGTTAAAATGATCTTAACTACAAGGAGAGATTCATTAAAAAAAGCAGCACTGTAACCATCTTTATGTGATCCCCACAGTATTAAAAAAAAAGAGGGGTATATATGCGAGTTATGTATAATCTTCCCATATAAGAAAAATGTGCTGGCTGCTACAATTCATGAATGAATTCCCTTCCATGCAAAAACAGAATAACATTGTAGCAGTCGATCAGATTTGCGTGGTCCATATATAGTTAGGCGTGGAACTCGCGGAAACAAAAAAGAAGAAAAATTGGTACATACATGCTCATCACTTATTTCCTCTGTATAATCTTTTTCTTTCTATATATAACTTCTACGCCATTGAAGATTTTCAAAGAGGTATAGAGAGATAGATAGAGAGAGAGAGAGAGAGAGAGAGAGATTGATCTGATGATGATGAATTTGAAGGTGTTCATTTTAGGTTTTGTTGTTTATGTATTGTTGAGTGCAAGTAGTGGTGTTGATGGTGAAGTAGTACTCAATGATGGGAAGAAGATGAGAGAGATTGAAGACATCAACAGAAGGGGTGGTGGTAGTGGTTCATACTTGGGTCTTGTGGTGCCCAATGCCTTTGAGATGGGTCCTCTTCTTCAGTCTCCAAGCTTTGTAGCTGATCAAACTGTTCCCTACTTAGATTTTTCAGGTATATCTATATTTAGCACAGTAATATGACCTAATTATATTAACCACCCATTTTTAATTTCTTTTTAATCGGTTGCCCTAACAAAAAAAAAAATTTAATTTATTTATTTATTTATTTATTTTTTCTGTTTTCTACTTTTTCTTGTGTTTATGTCGAGAAATTGGGAATGAATGTCGAACCTGGTTGGGCCGGCCAAGTCTGGTTGGGATGGAGTCCTATTTTCAAGGTGGTGTACATTCATTTTGTAATCCAACTATTAAAAGTCACAATTTTTAAGGGAACATAGGTTGATTTTGCAACTTTTAATTTTAGATATGGAAGGAGTGTATACTACCTTAAAAAGAAGGTAGACAAAATAGCACTCGTAGGATATTTTGTACCCACAATTTTCATTTGGGATACCCACGTTTAGGTTTGGACATACCCCTAAGTTTTATGATAGATTTGACATGTGCTAACATCGAAAATGCCTTTGGGACCGGCCCCTCAATCTGTCAATTTATACAGATTGAGGTGCCACCTGAATCTGTTTAAATAGACAGATTGAGGGTGCCACCTCAGTCCCAATAGCACTTCTGGTGCTAACATAACATTTTCAAAGGGAATTGATATTTCAGCCACATTTTTATTAAGGCTGTGGATATTGCCACTCAATTTTTTGCTATAGCAATACAACTTTTAACTGAATTATTCGTTGGTAATCAACAATACAAATTTCATAAAATGATCTATTGGTAACTTAGAACCGCAAAACCAATTTGTAATTGTGTTGTCGGCCAAACATAACCGATAAACTATTTTGTATTGTCGGTTGTATAGAACTGACAGTACAAATTTGAGTTGCATGACTTTAATAAAAAGGTTTGTGATATCAATGGCTTTTTATTTATTCAGCCCATTAACTTGTTAGCTCTTTATAGTCGACAATACAAAATAACTTGTCAATTATGTACAACTTAAAGGATAATCACTAATGACTTGTTGAGTATATGAAACCAAATAATCATTTTGTGAAATTTATATTGTTGGTTTCACAAAACCAACGAATAATTGTATTGATTTAGTAAAAATTAGGCTGAAATATCCATGGTCTATTTTCTAATTTTAGACATACCTACTCCCTGCAATTTAGTTTTTATTTATTTAGTATGGCTAGCTATTGTCCAATTACAAGTACAAACAACAAAAATACGTAAGAGAGTAGAACACTTACTACCAACAACAGCCACAGCTAAGAAGGTGCCATAATAAATTATGTATGGCACAGAGAAATCGCCATCTCTCTCTCCTTAGACAAATGATGTTGATTAATTGATAACTATGATTATGCTCCCATCTATGCTAGTTTAAAATCAAAATGATCAAATTAAATGTTATTTTTTTTCTCTCTTTCTTAATTATCATCTACAAATCGACCTTCTTAATTTATCTTAAAAATATGAAATAATTAAGGAATTTTTCATTGACTTCTTTTAATTTTCATGTACATAGGAAGAAGATTTCGTATTGGGAGGTTGGGAAATGAAAGTGTTATTATCGTCATGACAGGATTAGGCATGGTAATTGCTCAAATGAAAACACAACTAGTTTTCTAATTACATGCATAATTTGAATTGTACATCGATAAACTAATACACGTTTTTATACGTATACATGTACGTATAGTTAAATGCAGGTGTAGCCACAGAATTACTGTTAACTCTGTTTAAGGTGAAAGCAGTTTTGCATTTCGGAATTGCAGGAAATGCAAACCCTAATCTCCAAATTGGAGATGTTGTTATTCCACATTATTGGGCTCATACAGGACTTTGGAATTGGCAGGTACCAAAATTAATCTCATTTTTTTCTCAATATTCATCAAATTTTCTTACAAATTAAGGTTAAAGTGAAAGAGATTAAAATACATTTTAATTTAATTAACCTATGCTTTTTTCTATTTCATTTTGGAAGAGATTTGGAGATGGTCCTAATGATGAACTAGCTTTGGAGTCTAATGGAGATTACACAAGAAAAATTGGGTACATTAATTTTTCAGATTATAATAATCACACAAAAAATGAGAATTCGACGTCGAAAAACCTTCTGAATAATGTATGGTATCAACCTGAGGAAATTTTTCCGATAGACGGGACGCCTGAAGTTCGACAACACGCCTTTTGGGTTCCTGTCGATGATCACCATTATGCAGTTGCACAGAAGCTTGAGGTGCAGTACTGGTTCTTTCTTGGTCATGCATGGTGTTTGGAACCTGAACCTATTGAATAAATTGGTTCCGGTTTTTGTTGGTTCCAAATTCAGAACTTAAAATTTTTGGGACTTTTTTCTGCTCATTACAGGATATGAAGTTAGAAGGTTGCATAAATTCAACATGTCTACCGAGGCCGTCGATGGTGAGGAGGGTAGAAAGGGGAAGCAGTGCAAATGTATTTGTTGACAATGGAGCCTATAGGGAATTCGTATATTCGAAGTTCAACTTTACATCAATTGACATGGATTCCGCCGCGGTTGCTCTCACCTGTCTGCAACAGAGGACTCCTTTCATTGTTATTAGGGCACTATCTGATCTAGCTGGTGGAGGTTCTTCTGAATCCAATGAAGCTGCCATGTTTGCTCCTCTTGCAGCTCAAAATGCTGTCAGTGTTTTACTTAAATTCATCACTTTATTGTCTTAGTGAAAGAGTAGCTGCCTATGTAGGTTAACCCTTATTTTAATTAATTCTTGATTATTCAGTAATGTAGACATTGTCATCTCTTGATCCAAATGCATTCTCTTTAAGTAGTACATAATTGGTTCTTCAATATTCTTGGTTGATAGGTATTGTAAATGAACCGTTAGGAATCGGAACCGACATGAATTTATAGTTTTCTGCTCTTCGAATATGTAAGAATCAAAATTGACAATATTTAATCCCGCCCGGAGCCTAGCCCAAATCATGGCATGATGAACCCAGTCCAAGACCACTAGAAGAAGGCTAGAAACCTGTCCATACGACTATATTTTACTTCTAAATTTCCTATAGGTTCTGCTTGGTATGCATGAAAAATTTGTATTCTCCAAATTACTAAAGTTGTGGTAGTGATAGTTTGCATGGACAAATAAGGTCATAAGTATTCTAACTAGCAAAAAAATACCATACCAAGTAGCTTTTGACCGGGAATAACTGCAGATGCAAATTTTCTCTGCATACCAAGTAGGACCATAGTGTAAAAAAAAATGTTGATTTTTTGTAAAGATAATTTTATTTTTTAGGTAAACTGTCTTAAAAAAAATTACATTATTTTAAAATTTAACCCCATCAATCAATGAAGCTACCATTTTTTTAGTAGGATATGAGATCATAAGATTATCTTAAAAAGAAAAATAAAAAAATAACTTGAATCATCTTCCTGCAAATCCCACTGTGGAGTGTAATCAGAGTGTAAAAATACGTTGAGGGTAAATATATATATATATATATATATTTTATGAGGAGTGTAAATACCTGGTCCATAGGGATTAGGGGTAAATGAATCTGCCATTTAAATGGTGCCACGTGCGTTTGATTGAAACATTGGACAAAAGGCTTGTGCGGCAAATGCGAGCCCAAGCCTCAAGGTCAAGCCGGCCCGGGCGGCACTGGTGACTGGTCCCACCTACCCCACTGAACCCGCTCTACTCATCTACTCATTACAGCGAAATTTCGAAATATAAAATTACGATAATAGCCCTCGTTCTTGTTAGTATGACTAAAATAATCCTCCTCCACTCCACTACAAAATTGATCAAAATTTCCAAAACAATAAAAGGGTACTTTAGTCATCTAATTCTTCCCCATTGTACCCGCCAAAAAAAGAAGAGAACCCGTACTTCCGTCTTCAGTACTCTCCAAAACCCAATCAAAAACCCCAACAATTTCCAACCCACATTACCACAACCACCATGACCACCACCGCAACCACCACCTCATCTCAAATCCTCCACCATACCACCGCTTTCTTAACTGAAATTCTCTCTAAATCCGACCTCCGCCACCTCCTTTTCTCCAACTTCCGTCGGAAAATCCACTCTTCTGGCCAAACTACCCTTATCAATTCACTTAACGTCGCCGCTGACGCCCTCGAAAACACCATCTCCACCACCAGATACTCCTCTCTCCGCCTCGCTGAAAAACTCCTTCTCCCTTACCGTGAAAATTCCTCATTCTCCGCCTTCCTTCTCTCTCTAATTTACAGTCTTCGCCACCAACACATTGATGCTGCTCTCTCACTCCTAGATGTCTTCTACATTGATCCATCATCCGCAAGATCAGAAATTTCTCCAATTCTGTTCGAAAATCTCTTTCTCTTTCATCTCCTTCCTGTTATTCAATTTCTTAACGATCAGAGATCAAGAATTTTATCATCGTTATCGCCAGATTTAGGTTTTGTTAGTAGTAATGGACGGTCAATATCGAACGAAGCGGCAACAGTTTCCGGCACGAGATTGTTGTCGAGGATGAGTGAAGATCAAACATTGAAGCTGAAGGAGGTAGAGAGAGAATATGAAGATGTTCTTGATGAGAATTGTAGGGCTTTTGTTGGATACTTTAAGGAGATACTGAGAAACAGAGATGGAAATCAATTGATTTCTCCACCACCATTGATCTTTAAAAGGAGCTCTGAAGGAAGGAAAATGGAGTACGATGAAGAGAAGAAAATCAAAGTGGAAGAAATCGGATTAGGAAACGGACGGTATAATGTAAATTCATAACTAATTTCTCTTTTCCGTTATTAATTTCTTCGGTTTTCCGTAATTAAGATCTTAATCGCGTTTTTAGAAAATCAGTAAAAAAACAGAGTCGTTTCATTTGTGACGGTTTTATCGGACAGTTTACTGTTTTTTCCATAATAATGTGTCTTCCGAAAAACCATTTTGAAAATAACGTTTAATTTTAACTCGGTATTGCAAGAGCTTTGTTGAGTTTTGTAGAGCTTTTTTTAAATTTTTTTTTTTGATAGGATAGTTTTGTAGAGTACAATAATGGCAATCTAGAGAGGGACCCTTCACCTGCATATTTTGTTTTTGTCATTCCTATTGTTTGTTTATGGGTCTGTTGCAGGAAAGTTGAAAGATTCCTATTGACTCCGTCTGACTAGAAACCTTAGGGACTGATATTTCAACCCATCTTTTTACTAATTCAGCCCATCAAACAGTAGTTTAATTAACTTAACAATACAGATTTTACAAAATAATCCCTCTGTTTTATAAACCCAACAAATCACTTTGTGATTGTACTGTCAAGTGTAACCCTAGAAAACCAATGAACCAATTTATATTATGGATCTACAGTGCCAGCCGTTGGGTAGGCTGAATTAGTAAAAGGTGGGCTGAAATATCAATTCCCTTCGCAAAGTCGTTGTGTCTTTATTTATCTCAATGGTGATATCATGATGCATAGGACTGAAAGATAACAAAAAATTTAGTGACTACCAAAACACCTCTCTGAATTTATTTATTTTGGTTTGTTGTGGTGGGGTTGTCCAAGATTTGATTCATAACTTGTTTGAAAGTTCATTGATTTCCTATTTGTGAAATGTATCTGCAAATTTTGACTCAAGAGTCAACCCAATTTTCTTCTTTGTTTTTGAGAAAGATCATCCATATAATTCTGAGTATATTATATATTCCTGCGGTAGCATCAAAGCAAGCAATAAATATAATCCATATTTCAATTATGGCAGCCAATATGGGTTGAATGAGATCAAAGATCAGTTGAATTCTATAGCAGCGGCAGCAGCACCAACAGCAATTCTCCACCTGTATATCCACAAAGAGTCTCTCCTCAATTCTTCACTAAACAGATAACCACTACAAGATTGAATACATCATCAAATTCAAAAAAAGATTCTGAATCCGACTCATCTTCAGATAACATCTCCAGTGAATCCTCTTCTTCTTCTTCAGAATCTGAACACGAAATAGAGGTCTACAATCAATTTTGCACAAGCTCTCTCTCTCTCTTTTCTATTGGCTGATTTTCCTATGTAACATTTCTTTTAAAGTTTTTTGATTTGTTTTAATCGTTCTGTTCTATGTCTTGTAGGAAAACAACAGAAAAACGGCATTGTTTGAGCCTAACCAGGCTCAATTACAAAAACAGAAGCAACCCATGTCTGCAAAATCCAGCTGGTATGCAATTCTTAAAACACCCACCACCATTTCAGTGTTATCTTTTCCTCCTTAGAATAGATTCTTCTCTGTTTCAGTTCTGCAGATCCTGTCATGGAAGAAGATTCTTCTGATAACCTCCCTGGTGGAGAAAAAAATACCCCTCCCAAAGATTTTGTCTGCCCCATAACTAGTAACCTCTTTGTTGATCCTGTGACCCTTGAGACGGGTCAGACTTATGAGCGCAAAGCAATTCAAGAATGGCTGGAGAGGGGAAATTCTACATGCCCCATTACACGCCAGAAGTTACAGAGCACCCAATTGCCAAAAACAAACTATGTTTTAAAACGGCTCATTGCAAGTTGGCAAGAAAAGAACCCTGGGTCAATTCAATTCCAACCCAAGAATCCAATCCCAAAAACTGAACTTGTGTTGAATTCCATGAACTCTTCATCCTCTCCGACTAGTGTAATAAGCCAAGCCACCATTGATGGTACAATTAGCCAGCTTCCTCTTGCCATTACCAACCTCTGTACGTCAGAAATTCTGAATGAATCTGAAACAGCCGTCCTACAAATTGAACGGTTCTGGCGTGAAGCCGAAAAGGATTGTGATATTCAAAGTATGCTCTCAAAACCTGCTGTAATCAATGGGTTTGTGGAGATCCTTTTCAATTCTGTTGATCCTAAGGTGTTGAAGGCTACTGTGTTTCTCCTCTCTGAGCTGGGATCAAGGGACAAAGTCGTCATCCAGACGCTTACCAGAGTCGACTCAGATGTGGATTGTATTGTTGCTCTTTTCAAGAAGGGGCTAATGGAAGCTGTTGTGTTGATTTATATGTTGAGACCTTCAACAGAAAGCCTTGTTGAGATGGACCTAGTTGAATCCCTGCTGATGGTTATGAAGAACAAAGAGGCGGATTTGTTTGAGTTGTATCTGAAACCAAAAACAGCTTCAGTACTTCTTTTGGGCCAAATACATCAACATGGAGAGGGGTGCAATGAATCAATTATTGCTCAAACTGTGATTTCAGCAAATGCGGTTGAAATTGTGGTCGAGAGTTTGGAAGCCCAATGGGCAGAAGAGAGGATTGCAGCAGTTGGGATTTTGTTAAGATGCATGCAGGAGGATGGAAGGTGTAGAAATGCAATTGCTGATAAGGCTGAATTGGCTCCTATTTTGGAGAGCTTCGTGGAAGCAAACGATGGTGAACGGTTCGAGATAGTCTGTTTTCTTAGTGAGTTAGTTAAGCTAAACAGGTACACTTAACTACAGTCAGTCTATTATATTTCCAAGATTCAACATAACTAAAAGTCTAAAACTATTGATGTTAGAACCTATATTAATGTGTTTTATCATCAGGAGGACATTCAATGAGCAGCTTCTCCATATTATAAAAGATGAAGGTGCTTTCAGTACAATGCATACTCTCCTCATATATCTACAGACAGCACTCCAGGATCAATGCCCTGTTGTTGCTGGTCTCCTTCTTCAACTTGATGTTTTGGTAAGATCCTCTAACCTCCATATAATTTATCAATGTACATATGAGGGTTATGCACCAGTACTAAACTTTGTGAAGAAATTTTTTTTGCTCTCAAGTTGCGAAATAATTGATCCTCTACCCTTTTTTGATTGTAAAGTTCTCTGCATGTAATTTATTTCCACATATTTCCAAATTAATGACATTGTGCTAGGTGCACTCCGTATGCTTCTTCACTGCAAGAGCAAACATTTTTCCCATAAAATTATTATAACACCACTAAGTAATTAATAACAGCCACTGCATCCAAAATTACAGTAATGGTGATAAAAATTATGACTAACTGGTGTCTTGGTATGTAGGTGGAGCCAAGAAAGATGAGCATATACCGTGAAGAGGCCATAGATGCTCTTATTTCATGCCTCGGAAATTCAGATTTTCCTGGCACCCAAATAACAGCTGCTGAGACAATTTTGGCTCTACAGGGGAGGTTCTCTTACTCCGGGAAGCCGCTTGCTAGAACTTTTCTTCTGAAGCATGCAGGACTCGACAAGAGATACACAAATCTAATGCGAAAGGAGCAGCTTGGCCACATTTCTGGCAAAACTGAGGAAAAT
Organism: Macleaya cordata; assembly: GCA_002174775.1. NCBI lineage: Eukaryota > Viridiplantae > Streptophyta > Magnoliopsida > Ranunculales > Papaveraceae > Macleaya > Macleaya cordata. The sequence goes on along the minus strand of MVGT01002328.1, from coordinate 2,311,789 downwards.
TTGGTTAGTTCCTTGAGATATTTCTTTATACTATTTTACAATTTTCTTTCGCAACCTTGCTATGCATGTATAGTCTTTTGAGTATTTAGTGATACCTTAGTGCTGATAATAAATTTAGTTTACCCTATTTGTTTTAAATGAAATTTTAAACTAATGATTTGTGCTATTAACTTTTCTTACTAATGTTATTATAACTGGCGTACATAGGAAGAAGAGAAGGCTGCCGATGAATGGGAAAGAAAAATGTCCTTTGTTTTAGCTAGCCATGAGTTTGGTCTACTGTTTGAGGCTTTAGCAGAAGGCCTGAAGAGCAGATATGCAGAGGTATCCTCTGCATGTTTTGTGTCTGCGACATGGCTGACATATATGCTAACAATTTTACCAGACACAGGAATACGAGGAGCAGCTCGGTCCTGCTTGCTAAAGCAGTTTGTCACAATATTCAAGTCAGCACGAGATACTGAGGACAGAGCTCTTGCAATGCTTGCTCTTAGAAGCTTTATCCAGGACCCTGGTATGTAGGAATCTGTGTAACAAGGATTATGCCATACAAAGTTTATGGGGTTCAATATATATTGGAAACACATCTATATTGAGTTATCTGGGATGGCTATAGTTTTTACTGGTTTTTGTTTTTTTAGCATGACTAGCATACTAATTTTTAATCTATCAGCGAGTTTGATTTCCCCGTTCATGTTTAGTTACAATATCATGGTGATTAATGCTCAATGTTGTGAATTTCAGAGGGACTAGAGGAGTTAACTGTCCACATGAAGGATATGTTAAAGGGTCTTCGAGAACTCAAGAAATCCTTCATTATTGCATCAGAGATGCTGAAAATTTTCTCAAAAGGGCAGGACCCTAGAACTGTAAGTAGAGGTAATTGAGTAAATCTTGCAGTAATCCATCAAGAGGATGTAATCTTAAATCTATCTTGACTCATGTTTGGCAGCAGGACCTGTGGAATCATAAAGAGTTGATTCAAGTAGATTCCAGTAGCAATGGGGAAGTGTTGTCAATAGTTTGCTTCAGGGACAAAATATTCTCAGGCCATTCAGATGGAACACTAAAGGTGATGAAGCTTTTAGATTCCAAAGTACCTTTACGTGGCATCTATGTTTATGTTTAATTAGTATTTGAATTCTTTTAATTCTGACATCAATTTTAATCTTATATTCTGGAGGTCTGGAGCGGTAAAGGGAGACTTCTTCATCTTATCCAAGAAACTCGAGAACATGCGAAGGCAATTACTAGCATGTCAGTTTTACCATCTGGAGAGAAACTATACAGCGGCTCACTCGACAAAACCATAAGGGTATGCTATAGTTATTTGTTTCATTACCTGTCTCTTTATATGCTTTACCTTTTCAAGTTACTTATCTCGGCTTAGCAGGTGTGGTCTATTGGAAATGAAATAATCCATTGCATACAAGTTCATGATATGAAAGACCAGGTTAATGATCTATCTGTCACCAATACCATTTCGTGCTTCATTCCACATGGAGCTGGTGTCAAGGTATTATGTTCGTTTTGAAACCAAAATCTGTATTTAGCTAAATGTTTGGAGGCTTTTAAACTGTTAACTGTGTTTGTTTCATTAGGTTCATTCATGGAATGGAGAAACCAAGTTGCTCAACCCAAACAAATATGTTAAGTGCATGAAGCTTGTACAGGGGAAACTATATTGTGGATGCAATGATAATAGCATTCAGGTACCAAATCCTTTTTCGAACTTTAATGTGATCTTACCTCCATTGAAATGCTTCTGCTATTTCAATTTTTCTGATTGTTTCTCTCTTATACTCTTACTGATCAAACTATCTGAATTAGGAAATTGATCTGGCTACTGGAACACTAAGTTCAATTCAAACTGGTAGTAGAAAATTACTAGCAAAAGCAAATCCAATCCATGCCATGCAAGTTCGAGACGGATTGATCTATTCAGCAAGCAATTCTTTAGATGGAGCAGCAGTGAAGGTAAACCACCACGCTTCGTTAGATTATATCATTTTTCCTGTTTCTATAATGTCTTTACCACGAGACGTTCTTTATAGCCTATGTTAAGCTAGTCGACTCCATCTCCATGGCTTGGCTCCTACTCAATTTTAAAAGCTTTTCATCATTCAAAAAATTGAGTCTTTACATGGACAAAACTTAAATTGAGTTAATGGGCTGAATCAATTTTGCTTAAAACTTGATTATAAACTCAAGAATCAAGCATTTGTAAATCCCAATATGAAGAGGCCACTTTTACTCAACTAAGAACCCTAGAAGTTGCAAAATCTCTCTTCGATGCTGTTCAAAACCATGTGATTATGATTTAAAGAATTTTAATACTGTGTTTCATTCAAATCAGTTTTCATAATTAACGAGACGTATTGTTTCTCTTGTAAAAGATATGGAGTGCTTCAAATTTCAGTATGGTTGGATCACTTCCATCTAACCTGGAAATAAGAGCTATGGCTGTAAGCTCAGAGCTGATTTATTTGGGGTGCAAAATGGGAACTGTGGAAATATGGTGTAAAGAGAAGCATACTAGAGTAGAAACATTACAAACTGGAACGCATGGGAAGGTTATTTCCATGGCAATTGACAGTGATGAAGAAGTACTTCTTGTAGGGACTTCAGATGGTCGGATTCAGGTAACTATCTCCATCCCAAAATTAAGAGTCAGAGGTGATGAACAAAAAAAAAAAAATACAATTGTTTTTTCCTGGTTAAATTTTATCTACAAATCCTCAAGTTTAGCTTTCTTTTAAACGTTTTCAATTCCCACCTTCACACACACACAATTTACAAGAAAATTTTACAACTTCAGTTCTACTTTTGGCAGCTAATAGTTATGTTTTTGTGGGTAATGCAGGTATGGGGACTGAATTGAGATGGTGTGATCATGTAAATCCCTAACAGTTTCAGATAAAGATCATTAACATCTGAAAATTTATAAAAAAAAAAAATCAATTCAATTTTTTGGTTATGATTTTCAAAATTATTATACCTTAAATCTCCCATTGAGATTCCTTCTTGATAAATAAATGTACAGTTAAAGTAGATATAAGTAATATCTTGCCTTCTATTCTCTTATCCTGGTCTCCAGTTGGTGCATTTTGCGCATTAAGAGAAAATTGTGTTGCAAATAAGATTTTTCCATGTGATTAGTTAAGAATGTGAGCTAAAACTATAGAGCGAAATGTGGAGGGGTCTCCTTAACCCCAGCTCACCTTCCAAATTTTTTTTTAATGAAAACATTAGTTTTTAGGGGTAAAATTCGTAAAAAAAAAAAAATCCAATGCATACGTTTTGTTATGGGAAACGGATTAAGAGTCCCTAAAAAATAGATTAGTAACATGCTTTTAGGACTCCCTGGAATCTAACTTATCCAAAACTCTCTCAAATTCTTTTTACTATTTCTTCTAGCACAAGTTACTGGTAATGGTCCTAAGTTGTTATGTTATAACAGTTATAACGGTAATGGCCTCTTACTGTTATCGCTTAGGACTCACGTGGAGATACTCTCAAACTCTGATGATTGAAATTTGAATTGTAAACCTTGGTAAGACAAGTCAGTGATTAATTGTTAGAAAACAATTTGTAGGTTGATTTTGAACCCATTAATTGTTAGATATATAAAATTAATTTTGATATACATAATGATGAAATCATCCTCACAAAGTCGGAGTCTAAGTCATCTCCCGTGGCGGCCCCACACGAAGATAGATGAGTAACACCACAAAACCTGATAAGTCATACACCCATTCATAACTCTTGGCTGGCGAGCCACTGGACTGTAGCTTCCTGGCCCTGTGAGCCGTCAGAATCCGACGTTAGAGTGAAGTAGAAAGAAGTACAGAAAGTAGTGACACAGATCTCAATTCCGATTTGAATCGTATAATAATAATAATAAAAAAAAAATTAAATAAATAATGTGTTCGAACTTCTATCACCATTTCAGACGAAATCAAAACCTAAAAAAAAAATAAAAAAAAAAACTGTCCTAAACCTAAAGAATTCTAAAAACTAAAGTAAGGGGGCGAAAAAGAACCCCATTAATCCCTAGCTTTGGACAATACTAGTAAGTAATGGCGAAACAGAGCTTTTTAGTAACAACATGACGGAAGGCCCATAATCGTATGATGCTGTTAACTTTAAGTTGGCTACTTTTGTAAAAATGGTTCCACCCAGAAGTAAGAACATACACTCCCTTGTCTTTAACCCAACGTTTATACACCATCTTGTACTTCCTAAGATCACCATTAAAAACACTCACTTGAATTCCTACTTGAGAATCCTCTCCTTTCTTCTTCAATATTATTCTTTCTATATGTTTTTCTGCAAACTCACTTTGAATCATTAGCCTTCCTTGACCATCATTCACATCACTACTTTTCAAAACCTTAATCCAAGGTTTACTCAATGTGTTTTTCTCAGCTAAATTTACTACCACTCGTGGGTACCAATCAAACGGAAAACGAAGAATTTCTTTCCTCATCATCTTCAAATTATAAGAATTTTCAGAATCATCCATTTCATACTTACCAATTTTGACAAGTGTTAATGCTGCTACACGAATCTGCTTTTGTTCTTCTTCTTCTTCTTCTTTTTCTTCTTCTTGTTCTTGCTGGTTTGAGAAAAATAATGAATTACGAATTTCTTGGACTGCTACTGCATTATGAACGACAGCATCTTCTTCTACTTCTTCCATGGGTTCTTCTTTCAAATTCTTCTTCTTCTTCTTCTTCTTCTCTTTTTTTGGAATTAAATTTCCATCAACATAAGACCTTAGTTCATCAATAAATAGTGGTGGTGCGGTGCCCCTATTGTAGAGGGTACCTCCATTTCCTAGTAGGTATCTAATTAAGAACTCCAATTCAAAAAGGATTAACATGTTTTTCGGAATCGTTAGAAACCCAACTTATCCAACACTGTCTCAAATTCGTTTTACTGTTTCTTCTTGGACAAGTTACCTGTTTTTTTTGTTTTCTGAATTATCGGTCCTATACGTAATTTATATTACGTGGACACTAAAAACTTATTAATGACATTCTCGATTTATTTTACACTCTGTTGACACCCTGTTCCTGAGACACATCATCTAGAACATGGTTCGCTGACTCTGACTCGGTGGGCGACTTGGTGGTGACCCAATCTGAGTTCGAGCACGAGTCACCACCGAGTTTGTCCGAGTCAATGGCAAGTCAAAAAGATATATAAAAAAGAAAGAAAAAAAATAGACCGGAGTTGATTGAGTCAAAACGACCGAGTCAAGATTGAGTCACAGGCCTGAGTCAAAGACAAGCCAAAAAATGTAAAAAAAGAAATAGATCCAAGTCCCACGAGTCCAGCGACGTCTATAGCATGCCGAGCTTAGTAATGGATAGTTAGTTAGGTGGTGACCGAGGCTGATTTTTTTTTTTTTTTTGAGTTCACAAAAAATTCAAAACAGTAGAAAAATTTAACCCACAACATAAAATACAAATTCCCATATTAATCATGTATAAAAATTAAATTCCAGTTCTGTCCTTGTAGGTATTTATGTATTTTAAAATACATATTTATAAGATAATTTATTATATAGAGGATAGATCTACGGGGTTGCTCCGTGATTGAACTTCCATCTTCTTAGTTTTGTTCAGTTGCTTCACCATATCTAGCCGTTCTGATGTATATGGAGAAGGAATCTATTTCCAAAGCAAATCACAGAAATGTATTAGGAAACAAAAAAAAAAAAAATCAATAATGGAAGTTCATGATAGTTTACTAGGAAATTAAGTTGACATGAATTACCAAGCATGGAATGTACTTCTTTATTGCAGCTAAGATAGCAGCATGGCCCACAACAGATACCTGGTCATATAATTAAATATCAAATGGAGGTTCAATGAGCTCTTTCTGAGAATGTTCAATACCAGATAAAGAAACCACCAACCATTAATCCATTTGGTGAATAGCTTCATAGTTCTGCTTGTGCGTGCCATCTCATAAATCACAGTAAAGAGTAAGCCTTAAACTGTATAATCTGTATAGCAGTGAATAGTCCTTAAAAGACTAATATAGCCAGAGCCCTGTTAGCAATTTGGCTTATGGGAAATATACGGTACGTGAAAACACCTAAAAGTTGAGTACTATTTCTATTGGTGTTAAAGTAGAAAATAATACAGAAATAATTCGTGTATAATATGTAAATAATACGATATATTTATCACGAATTCTCCTGCATCTTAAAGAAACATGGGGGTGTGGTACGTTTTTTCAGTAAAAAATGTAAACTGTGTACTAAAAGCGAATGTAACGGGTGATTGTTAACAAGGAGCTAGAGCATCTAAAATGACCAAGATAAGTAGTAACCAGCAGAAAAGTTTCTAAACCCCAGCTACTAGTATGGTTTTCAAGAAATGAGCATATATAATTTACCAGCCTCCTTGTTCACAGAATGTTGTAAAGATGAAATCAAGATGGAAATAAGGTATCTGATAAATACTCACAGGAAGTAGCATAAGGATTGTAACTGGGATAACGGCGGCAAAATCAGCCATTGTTCTTGTCAGCTTTTTCATTTCCCTCTCGGTAAGCTTGTGCCCACGTACCCACTTCAGGATAAGACCCAGAGACACAGACATATCGATGAACAACAACTGAGTTCCTCTCTTAATTTCCTTATATGATAATTCAATCTGAAGGTTAGTTCCCAGTTTTAAGAGACGTAAATTCAATGTCAGATAATTAATGGGAATGTTAACCTTACACAGCTCATAGTTATCAGCTTGTTTATGGATTTCCTGAGGAAGCTCTCACAAGCGCGCTCTGTTGCATCAGTGCAGACCATCGGCACAAGAGACATTGCATCTATGTCATTTGTGCTCAGAGCCTGCCATTACGAGTAATCGCTTATGATTCTTCAAAAGAGAACGTTATACAGATGCATGAACACAAAAATTGCAAACACGAACAAGAGTTGGAAGTTGGCAGCTTTAGTGTATTTTTGGTCCTCATCTTTCGAGGAGGCTCGTGGGATAAAATTTTCTGACTATTTCTGTAATTTTCTTTTTATCTTTTTTTATCTGTCTGACTAGATCTTCTCTATTGTTGAGGTTGTTCTTGGCCTAGCCTCTTCTCTTATATAATTTTTCTTGTAAATTTGTCCTTATTAATAAAAATTCATTTATACTAATAGACAAAAAGAAAGAAAGAAAGAAGAACACAGAATCACAGATGAAAGAGTACTTTACTCATTTGAGAGACAAGGTTAGGTCTACATTCAGGGTCTCCCCTTATCATCAAATCTGCAGGTTCTCGATGCACTACGGGGAGTATAGATGCATCTGTTGTGTGTGGATTCCCAAACGGTATTACTGTATTAGGGACACCACTTTCTACAATTTTTAGTAGTTCTCTGCAAGATGAAATCAGTTCAAAACAGTGATTTACATAGCTAGTAAGTTAGCCCGCATAAAGTTGCACCATCTAAGAAAACAAGACTATCTAAAGATAACCAATATACTCTGATCTGTAGTATGCAGCCCAGTAATCTTCCAAACAAATGTTTAACAGGTTCTGGCTGCAAATTATCACATCATATTAGTTCCCCTAAAAAAAATTATCCCATGATATTAATTCAGTACTAAGTAGCTAAGTTAAAAAAGGAAACTTCCATTCATATGTTTTTGTTCATGCAAAATGAGGTGATTTTAACTAGGGGTGGGACTTGGGTTGGGTCAACCCGACCAACCCGAACCCGACCCGTTATTTGGGCAAGCATGGGCGAAGGTTGTTGGGCATTTGGGCAAGTATGGGCATTATTTTGCCAACCCATAGTCAAATTTGGGCAAGCATGGGCATAGATAATTGCCAACCCAAGCAACCCGCCCAACCCGAGAAACGTATATATATACTAAGATAATTGATTTCTAACATAGAAATATGTGACCAAAAAAAGAAAACTCTAATTTTACCAAGTATTTTAAAAGATATAAATAGATAAATATATTAAGTTACTAATACAGGGTGGATGTATTAAGACTTTAAATAAAAACTTTTCTTTTGTCTCATTATATGTAAAGTAAAATTATAATATTACTTAATAAGTAAAACTCAAAATAGTACAAAGACAATTATAGATTTGGATTTCGTTGTTACTATATTTTGTTTAAAATTTTCATTTATTATATGAGTAGATTGTTAGTTTATTTATCTTTTTAAACTATGAAGGATATTTTATTTATTTAAGTTTATTATTTATTTTTATTAATTTTTTGTATTAATAATTCCATTCAATCTCCTAAATTTATTGAAACATGGGCAATCCGAAGAACCCAAGAAACCCGAAGAACCCGAGAAACCCACTCGGGCCATGCGTGGGTAAGCCTCTTATAGGTTTTGTGGGTTCTATGGGCATTCTAGGTAAATGAGGTACAATGTGGGCATGACATGTCCAAAGCCTTCTCAAGTGAGCGAACCCTGCGAACACATCAGAACAAGCAGTGAAAACAGCAGCGAGAATAATTTCTTTCTCTGCTTGGAGAGTATTCTGCTTGGAGAGTATGCTACTTGGACCGCCTTCTCTCGTGATGATTTATACATGGAATTGCAGCATAAAAGTCTAGCCATCGAATTTCTTCAGCTACAACCTATAATGACATAAATTAAGAAAATATGCTTTCAAATAACTTGCAAAAGATTGATGCTCATCTAGCTTATCCACCAACCCTCCCCCACCCCAAAAAGAAAAACAAAACAAAAAGACAAAAACGTTGTGCATCATGTCACAGTACTTATAATCTTCGATGCAGAATTAAATAAGGAGAAACCAGGACTCTGATATCAAAGTTTACTGGTAGTGTGTTTGAATGTAGGATTTTAAAGAGGGATTTTGTGGGGACCAGGGATTTGTTGGGACAATTGTTAAATTTATAACATGATTGGGGACCAGTTTCCCAACAAATCCCTGGTCCCAACAAAATCCCTCTCTAAAGTCCTACATCCAAACACACTATGAAGTTATTTCACAAATTCCACTGTGAGCATGTTAAAGAGAAACTATGTTTCATAACTCTTTGAAGTACAATAAGGATGCCTAACCTCCATGAAAAGTTGATACAAAGGTAAGGAGGACAACTCAGGGTAGATAAAAACTCCACCACACTCCAAGAAACTGCAGTAGAATTGTAGAACCATGGAACCTCATATACCAACTATGCATTAAGAATAATGCTGAAACCTTTTCGGTTATGCTCCCAATATGTGAAGAGATTCACCTGAGGAAGTCCTTAACCTGCTCATCAAGATCCTTTACACCCATGCCTGATAAGAATAATCTTGTCTTTCTCCCCAAGAATGCAAAGAGTCCAAGCGTGGCCAGATCCCTTTCTAGATCCTGAAAGAAATTAAAAACTAATGACAATTTTACGATGCTAAGGAAAGAGATGATTCATTTATGTCAACACCTTCTATTTTATGCACATAACAACATATGACTAGTTGTATATACACACTACAACAGAAGAAACCATTGACTGACCTTGGTGTTGTGGAAAGCCTGCATGTCTGAAAGGACACTCTCTCTGTGAAATGCTAGAACAAGCTTTTTCTGAACCAAAGCAATCCAAAACACTACCTCTTGGCTTGTGTTGTTTAGCACAACCTTTGCACCAAAATGAGCAAGAAACTCCTGTTCTAGTCCTGCCTCAGAAGCTAGGCTGTGCAATTTATCCAGTGCAACCAGTTTATGTGATAAGTCCATGAGCCCCCCTACTATTTGAGGAATAGATAGTGTAAACATGGGACAGGAAATACGCCCAGCACCCAAGTTCTTGATTGCAATGCAGCAGCTAATAGCAAGAATAATCACTGCAACACCACTGGACATCTTTGTGCTTAGACTATTAGTATTGATGAATGATGAACTAGACAAACGAAAATAACTGATAAAAATTTAGTACTGGTGAATAGACAAAGTAAAAGATGTCCATTCAAAAACACAAAAAAAAATAAGAATTTGGAATGGCTGGCATGCTTAGCTTCTAAAAGCATGTATGAAAATAAATAGCAAACGATAGCAGAAACAGGCATCGAAAAAGATTATAAGTTCATAACAGACAAAAAACCTAAAATAAATATTGGGTTTCATTTAGCAAACCTTTTGCTATCTTCTGCATGCCACCTATGGAGTAATGGAATGAACTGTGCTTCTATAAGTGGCAGTTTCACCCCTTTAAACCATTTCACCAATCTCGCATCCCTCATTGTCAGCTGACTATCAATGAACTCATAAAGCATGTCTATTTTCGGGGAAAGGCTGAAACAAATGAACAAATGAAGACATTACTAACCGGTCAAGAAAAAAAAATACAATTCTGTCATCAAAATTTGGATCTTGGAGGGAAAGAAAAGATCTAAAGCATTCTCAAACTAAAACAAATGTGGCATGTCTTGAACGGAGAATGCGTTAAATTCCATTTAGGAAAACTATGCAAACTTACCTCCTAGGAATTTAAAACACATCAAACACAGTACTCACATTTTTTGCACTAGAAAAAGCTCACTGCTACATTCACCAGAAGGCAAGAACCTCACTTTCATTGCTGTACTTAACAATGCATATACTGCTGCCTGCACAACCATATTGAGAAACAGTTTCCAACCCTATGTTTGAATTAATTCCTAAGGACCCACTAAGGATTCCACAACAAATAAATCCAGGTGGTTGGTTCTTTGAATCAGAGAAAGGCACATTGTGTGTCTTTGCACCAAAAACATATTTGGATAATGTGGTCTCCTAGAAATATTAGAAAAAAGATTTATGCCCACATATCTAAGAGAACAAAGGAGTATACATCTAAGAAGATATTTGTCACTACATTACATGCTTCAAATGGAGCTAACTTATGATTGACTATCATTTGATGCATACCTGATAGGCTATATGTTTATGCCATGCATGCACATCGACACCAACCCATGCCTTCGCAAGCTCTAACACACTTCTAGCAAATTCATGGTTTTGCATGTCAGTCGAAAAACTCTTTACAGATTCGTGCAGTATCCGAACAAGACAATCCACACGATTAAATCCCATATCACAATTGACAGGTTTGCCCACAAGAAGCCCATTCTCATCATTTGTTTCCTCAGGAAAGCCAGAGGAATTTAAGGAAGAAAAAGTGCCAGAAAAGAACAACCTCATTCGACATACCAATGAAACTGACACATGACAACTACATAGAGATCTGAACAACATACTACTCTTTTGGAAGTAACAACTTCCTAGACCCTTACTGTTAAGCTTCAATAATTGAGGCCTCAATACAAGGGACGTCGAACTTGCGTTGCCAATCTATCTTAAGTTCCGTTTGAATGAAGAGTGTCTGTTGCAAAAAACAAAAGGCTAATGGTAAATTACTAAATTTCCTCCCACTCCCAAAAATCTTCAAGGAAATGAATGGATGCTTAACCAATACAGTGAACTCATAATACAAAATTAGAAATAGCAAGTCCTTATATGAACCCAATTAATCTTCATGAACATGATGAGATCAGAATTTGAGTAAACAAAAAAAAAGTACAGAGGAGATCACCACCACATCACATTGATTTGCATTGATTCATCAAAATTATTAGAAATTCAAAGGAGTTAAACAAAAATCTTTAGTAGAGAACAATTAAACATTAAACAAAAATGAATCGACAATTAACGATAATGAAATTAGCCAGGAGGATTGTAAAATTTATTCACCAAATTAATGCATCAAAAAATTCAAACTAATTAAGAAATTGAGGAGAAAATCTTAGTAACTTACGCGTCGAATCGTAGGGGTTGTTGGACAGAGATGGTGGAAACAGGGAAATGAGAAGACGAGAAGGACGCCATTGAAGTGTAGAGAGAGAAAGAAGAGAGAGAAAACATAGGAGGAGATGGAAGAAAGATTAAAAGGATTTTTAGTGTTGGATTTCACTCCCAAAACCACCATGTTTTGATCGAAGCTTTGGACTGGTTCGAAGTGTTTAGTGTTTTGCTTCCGATTTTTCTTTTTTTTTTTGGTTTTTAAAACGCAATGAACAGAGAACCTTGCTACTGTGTGTTTTATGGATGACTTCCACGTGTCTGTTAACAGGTGCCAGTAACAAGGTGTCAAGCCTATACAATAGTCAATACACACTCAATATCAGCTTGAACGATTCTCGACCGTTGATGAATAAATGATTTTTATTTTATTTTTTCATCATTGCTTTTTTAACGGGCTTATATGCACTGCGTTTGTGTACTATATAGAGGTGTGAGTGAAGTGTAAGCATAAGATAAGATAGGGTATTAACATCCTTTACTTATGCTTACACTCTACTTACACTCACTTGTGGAAACCATATGGAGAATATTATAGGGCTGATTTTTATCTCAATCATTAGCCCTTAAATTATTTTCACGCAGCCTCTAAAAAAAAGGTGCAATTGGACTCTAAAAATAAGTTAAACAGGTAAGAATAATATTGAAACTTAAAATGTTTAACCCGAAGTACACATGACTCCAAATCCAAAAATTAGGACATAAAAAATTAAGTTTTTATATTATTTATGAAATCCTAGAAAAATCTTTTATAGTGTGTTTGGATGTAGAATTCATGTTTCCCAAGGAAAACATGAGTCCTTAGAAACATGAATCCCTAGAAATATGAATCCTTTGGTTTGTTTGGCAACCATTAAAGAATTCATGGATTCATGAATCCTTAGAAGCTTGAATCATTCGGTTTGTTTGGCTGCCATTTAAAATCCAAGGAAAATCTCTATTTTGTTGTTTTAATTTTGTGGGGTGTAATCTACATTGAGTTGGGTGAATACATAGTGAATCCTTAGTTTATAATTCCAACAAATTTTAAGGGGGGAGGTGGGACTCCAAAACAGGGATTTGCTGGAAAACATGTTTCCCTGGGAAACAAGTTTCCTGGAATTCTTGGCAGCCAAATAGACCAGGGAAACATGAATCCCTGGTCCCCACTGAATCCCTACCTTGGAATCCCCCATCCAAACAAACCATTATAGTTTCTTTGGAGGATTTTGTGGGGAATAGAGATTTGATAGAAAAATTATATTATATTTTGCCATTAAATTTATGGTCCCACAAAATCCCTACTTAAAATCTTTGTCCAAACAGAATATTATATGTTCGAGTGTTAGACATAAACACTCTTTACCTCAAAGAAACATGACAGAGTTCAAAAAGATGGGAGGTGAGAGCAAGTCGTTGACAGTATTTTGAATAACTTTTCCACTTAATCCTCTTCCAAACTTTAAAAATTCATCTTTAATTAAGATTAAAATCCCTACTAAAATATGGAAACAAATTTCAAATCTATTAAAACAGCTGATTATGATTCATTAGCAACATAATATATTTAATGAAAAAGATTTTCTCTTATCCAAGATAATTCATTAGGTCCATGTCTATTTATCCACCGTATAAATTGAATTTATGGATGAAAATCCAAAAAACCCTAGATTTTGTAACACCAACGTGTGAGTGACCTAACAATAACTAACTTCTTAAAATACGGATAAAAACAACCAAAGTAGTAATTGAGAGTTTCCATGAAAAACTTGTACTCCAAACAGGAAACTGAAAACATCATCCAATTTCATATGAAGAAGAATAGTAAACTACTTCAAATTCTATCCAATTTTATCCAAAAACGAGATCTTTTATATTGAATCTCTCTCTCTCTCCCCTCTCTATATATATAAGGAAAGTAAAATTCTGTCTTTCCTCCTGCAGGTCCAGTTTTTTCTACCTCTTTTGAGTCTTTCTTTTGTTTCTTCTTTTAAGCTTTTGTTTGACTGATTTTTGCTCAACTTTTTTTGGTTGATGACTGAAGTTTGAGAAAGTTAGAGAGAGATAGAGAGGTTTTAGAGCAATGGCAGGTGGTGGGTTTGTGGATACAGGAAGTGCAAAGAGGGCTCATCTCTATGAACATAAGATCACTAGTTACTTGATCTGTGCTTGTCTAGTTGCAGCTCTTGGAGGTTCTCTTTTTGGCTATGATCTTGGTGTCTCTGGTGAGTTTTTTTTGTTTTTTTTCTTGTAACTTTTATTTGTGGTAAAACATAACTACAGATAAATAATTTTACTGTCATTGATAAAAATCGCACCTGATTAGACTAATATATTGATTAGTGTATGTAATTAGTCATTAATCTTTAAGTTCATCAGTACATATATAGTTGTGATTTTTTCTTTTTTACTTAGAAAAATTCTATGATCTGGATGGTTTGATTTCTGTAAAGTATTGAAAGATTTACGCCTTGATTGTTTCGTTTTAAAAATTAGGAGATTTTTTAATCTGGATTATTTGATGTTGTCAAGGTTTAGAAAGTTCTGTGATTTGGGTTGTTTAATATTCTATACTTGAGCCAGTTTTAATATATGGTTTGTTTGATTTTTGTAAAATGTAGCAAGTTCTGTTATCTTAAACAATTCATGGAATCCTTTTTTTGCTTCTCTGTAAATTCTTGTGGGTTTTATGTTCTGTGTTTATTATCCAATATCCATGGAAATTTCTCTCTGAAAGCTTCAACTTTCAGAGGAAACAAGGACACAAAATAAATTTATAATATGCAACAGTTTTGGTTCCTATCAGTTCGCATCCGATTCTAGTTTTCAAATAGGAGAATCAAGAACCAAGATAATTGGTTTCGGTTTGAACCGGGTAGCGATTTAAACGATTTATCCAACATAATAACCTTCGGAAGAATGAAACTTTGGATTGATGATTCAGGTGGAGTGACTTCCATGGATGACTTCTTGAAGGAATTCTTTCCCAAAGTATACAGAAGGAAGCAAGCACATCTTAACGAGACGGATTACTGTAAATACGACAACCAGATACTAACACTCTTTACCTCCTCGCTCTACTTTGCCGGTCTTATATCCACTTTTGGAGCTTCTTATGTGACTAGAAGCAAAGGTAGAAGAATTAGCATCATTTGTGGTGCCATCAGCTTCTTTTCAGGTGCAATTCTTAATGCAGCTGCAGTTAATATTGCCATGTTGATCATCGGTCGGATTCTTCTCGGTGTTGGCATTGGATTTGGAAATCAAGTGAGAGTCCCCACAAAAATTAAACAACATAAATTGCTTTGCTTACCCTAGAAATATATCCTGATTTGATTTGTGTTTTTCTGCTCTTATTACAGGCAGTTCCTCTATATCTATCTGAAATTGCACCTGCAAAGAACAGAGGAACATTTAACCAACTGTTTCAATTAACAACTTGTTTGGGTATCATGATAGCAAATATTATCAACTACTGGACAGACAAAATACATCCTTGGGGATGGAGATTATCTCTTGGTCTAGCAACAGTACCTGCATTATTGATGTTGATTGGCGGTTATTTCCTTCCTGAAACTCCAAACAGTCTTGTTGAACAAGGAAAATTAGAAGAAGGAAGAAAAGTTTTGGAGAAAGTTAGAGGCACAAAAAATGTTGATGCAGAGTTTGCTGATCTAGTTGAAGCAAGTGAAGCAGCAAAAGCCATTAAACACCCATTCAGGAACCTACTTGAGTTGAGAAATCGTCCACAATTAGTGATTGGAGCACTGGGAATTCCTGCATTTCAACAGCTAACTGGAATGAACTCCATTCTGTTTTATGCTCCAGTGATCTTTCAGAGTTTGGGTTTTGGATCTGGTGCATCTCTATATTCATCCCTCATAACTAGTTCAATTCTAGTTCTTGCTACCTTTTTATCAATGGCTTTTGTTGACAAGCTTGGAAGGAGGTTTTTCTTCATGGAGGCTGGTATCCAAATGATTTGCTCCATGGTAACACTTTCTTCACTTTTCACTCTTCTTTGTTTATATTTCTTTGGATCTGTTAATGTTCGGTAAAGGATTTTTCGAACCACCATCCTGGTACGGTTTAAACCACAAAAATCTATGTTCAAACCCTGATTTGGATGATTTGAATTTTGAACTACTGTTGCACAAAAAAAATGGTTTTCCAGTATTTTGACATCAGGTTCAAGATGAAGTTTTCCTAGATTTGCCATGAATTTGTTTTAAAAACACCAATCAAATGAGTAATTTCTGCAGTAGTATATAGTATAAGAAATATCATGCTATCAACAACATTTGCATATAGAATCCCTAGAATGATCTACCAGACTAACATCTACACTTTTATCTTTGTGTTTGTAAGACAATTTATAATGAAGCTCAAAACTAATCACACAATTCTGGTATTTCTAATTCTATCAAAATCTGATTGTAAGTTTCAATTTTTACATCGTTAACATTGATTTTAACAATTAGATCAGCTTAGAAGAACATTGCAACCTAAATACTAGTATAAGGCACATGTAATGCACGAGTTAGACTTAAAGTGTAGTGGCGATTATTCTGACTAATGAGTTGATTTTACTCTACAGTTGGTTGTGGCTATTATTCTGGCTCTGAAATTTGGACATGGAGTAGTCCTCCCAAAAGCTGATGGTGCAATTCTTGTAGTTGCAGTTTGCGTCTTCGTTGCAGGTTACGGGTGGTCATGGGGGCCAATGGGTTGGCTCGTTACAAGTGAACTCTTCCCACTAGAGACAAGATCAGCTGGACAAAGTGTGGTTGTTTGTGTGAACCTTTTCTTCACGGCTGCCATTGCACAGTGTTTCCTTGCATCACTATGTCACTTAAGATACTGGATATTCATTCTATTTGCAGCTTTGATTGTCACTATGACCCTCTTCATTTTCTTTCTCCTGCCAGAAACAAAACAAGTGCCTATTGAAGAGATAAGTTTGCTATGGCAAGATCACTGGTTCTGGAAGAGAATCGTAGGTGGTGATAGTAATTCTGATGAAAAGCCGCCTGCTGTTTAAGGAATTCAGAGAAAGTCAGAAAATAAGTAATTAAGAGCTCCCAATAGATAGAGTTACTGCTACTACAGAAGATGAAAGTACATATAATTTGTTTTGTTTTTTTTTCTTAATTGTTATAGTTTTTACATTCTTCTTTTTAAAGTTAGGAGAATTATTTTTTGTTTGGGAAACGATTTAAAGAGCCCAGGCTTTCTTTCTTTTTTTTCCTTTCTTCTTTTTTTAATACTTACCTTCTCTAAATTGTGGGGTTCAACATCCTACTATAGAGTGATACATAAATATCTATAGAATGATGATCTATTTCTTGAGTTATTTTGATGAAACACAAATCTCTTAGGCTGCCTTTTGATTGAGAAAATTAATATGAAAAGATCTAAATTTATTTCAATTTGAACAAAGTAACTGCAATCTTCTTTTTGTTGGGAGGTAAATAAAGGTAGTCTTTTAGATTAGACTACTTCAAAGCAACCCTGGCAATCAGGTTCACACATTCCTCTTTCGTGTGCTGCCTGGAGAACGAACAACCAAATGGATCAGAGCAGAGGGATCTAATATTTTCATAAGAATAAACTTTAAATTTAAGCTCTTTGAGATACTTAGAATCCAAAATCTCCCATCAAGCAAATCATTCAGTCTGCAGGTAACCAAAACATTCACTGAATCAGGCTCATAATACTGCTTTTGCTTACTTGATTGATTTGCTATAAGCCAGTAGATGCACAAAATTCATTTACAGTGGATCTTTCATGAATTCACCTCCATCAGCCTTAAATAATTTCTCAACTAAATGTTACAATGAACCTCTATTCTAGGTTATCGGTATGTGTTTTCACTATGAAAAAGGAACAGAAAATTTGGTTGCAGAACCTCTTTTTTCTTTTTCTTTTTTTTTTTTTCTGGATAAGCCTGTTGGGTGCAAAACATCAGCGTCTCTTCCAACTTCACGTAACTAAAGTCTTACTCTGAACACTAGGTGAGCTGGCATCCTTACGATCAATTTTGTCATTCTTCTCTTCATCATCTTCCACACCATAATTCTTCCCGAATCCAAGCTCTGACATGTCTTGCTTTGCCATCAAATTCCTACAACATGGAAGAGGTGTAACAACCTTAAGAATTACATATTTACATGATAGTACAGATTAAATCTAATCATGATCCAGTTCACCCAAAAAAAAAAAAAAGGAGAAAAAAAATCTGACCATGAAGATTAAAGTTTGATGTTTCAACAACATTGAGAATTTTGTTGGGTGATAGATAAATCAGTGCGTTACTTACAAAAGAGAACGCATTGTCTATAATAGCTAAAACTTCTTACTTACCTCTCCATACGACATTCAAGGTATTTCTTTGAAAAGCGTCTACAAATTTCGGATTGATAGCCGGATGATTTAAGACAGCTAATATATTCCTTTTTCTCCTGATTAAAAAAAGAAAAAGAAAAAAAGAAACAAAAAGCAAAAAGCAAAAGAAAACTTCAGTTACAAAAAAATGAGTTTGAAAGTGTACACATCTTAAACCTGAATTGTGTTATCACCCCAAAAAACTTATAAACTCAAGTAAAACAATTGCAAAGAAATTGGCATTTCAACGAAAAATCTGAGTGTGCTACCAAGTCACATTCATGCATGTGGTCCAACGGGAAGACACCTTTTTCTGGGGGAACCGGTCTCGCTCCCCTGTTACCACCAAATGCACCACCTGCCAAAACCATAAATTTCTTTCACAAAAAAGCAAATAACAAGGGGTAGTACACATAAGGACCTTCATTTGACCAGCCCTGCCCTATCAAGGAAATCAGTATAACAGAAACAAATACAGGTGTAGCTAGATGATAACTAACAAATAGTGTGCATTACAGCCATTTCTTGAACTTGGATAAAAATTATGATCCACAGGCATATATGAACACACGATAAGAAGAAGAAAAAGAAAACAAAATGGAGTAACAAAAAAAAAAGTTAAAAAAAACACCGACAAGATGGTCATTAGATGGATATGAATTTAGGTATTCTAATCTCCTAAAATTGGATCTCCACACCAACAATCAGGCAAGCAAACTGGTTAATGTTTTGCTCGGTGTCTTATTTTTTTTAACTCCGCATCACCTAGTTCTCGCACCAATTGCTTTTTTTTTTCAATTTGCTGACTGAAGCACAAAATATTGAAGACCTCTTTTTATTAGAAGAAGACCTACTTGATCCATATGAATGAAGTTACTAAATATGGGTCTTAGGCTGGTTTATTATCTACCTGAACCAGATTACCCATTCATAAACGCGAGTCTCATGCTGTTGTTAAGCCCTAGTAATTCATCATTATTCTATTAACAGTTTAATCTAGGGTTTTTTTTTTTTGGATCAATGAAACATTTACTGAAAATATTGAAGAAGGGAAGAACCCCAAATACAAGGCTTCAGAAACCAAGCAAGTAGTCCATGTGATATATGTTTATAACAATGTAAAACTACAGTAAAAGAAAATGATGAAAAATAAAAAACAAGTGTACACAAATATGCAGATCTTTTAAAAAAAAACCTCATCGAATTACAATTGAGACAAATCGGAATCAAAGAAATCTTAATTAACATGTAACTATAAAAATTTATAAGAAAAATTTTAATTTCAAAGTCTTCTTTGGATCATCAACTAAATACATACTTTGGATGAATTTGAAGTCCAAAATCTCAAATTTAAAGAGCTGTTACTGCATTACAATTTCCAGAGTGAAATTCTAATCAACCAAACAACTAAAATTTAGGGTTTCAAAATCAAAAACCCTAATAATCTTCATTGAAGGAGGAAGAAGGAAGGGGTTTAGGAGGATTTTTTTTTACCTGCACTCATTTTCTGTGTGTTCTTCTTTTCCTTGGCGAGCAGACTAAGGTTCTGTTTCGGCTTGGACGGCTCAACTCAACTCGCACAAGTCTCACTTCATAATTACAGTGTAAATGGGCCAAGCTTCTTGGACTCTTCAGTTCCTTCTCCTGGGCTTAGTTTTGGGCTTACTGTTCGTATTGGCGCAAATCTCAATACTATGCTCACGCTGAAGGATAGGCTTTTTTTAAGTTTTGGAAAGTTTTAGTGGCACTCCCTAAAACGTTATGGGCAGGCTCGAAATGAGAGCAGACTCGCCATAGGTCAAACAAATTTGTTTGTTTTTTTGTTTTTAATAAGAGATCAAACAAAGTTGAACCGGCAGCCAACAAAATGTGTAGTGCCAATAAAATTTCCCTTTTGTTTTTTCGTTTTTTGTTTTTTTTTTCTTTGATGAAGGGGGAAACTGCCATGGACAAACACAAACAACTGCACAATCAAAACCTAGTTAACGACACTGAGAATACAACCACAAATTAAATGGTGTTTCAGCTTCTTAATAGTTGACTAAATAAGAAATAAAATCAATCTCAATTTTTTTTTTTTTTTATTATCTTTGGCCATCATATAGTAGAGAGGATCTTATTCATAAAATGAGTTTACATTTTACAATGACATATGGAGTCTACGTGGAGATGATCTAAAGGTTTAAAAATGTTCTCACAACCGATATCCAACAAGTGGATGATGTGATAATGAGTTCTAAATGGGCTGATTTTTAATGAGAAAAACATCCTCACCTAAAATCAGCCTTTCTATTAGGGGTGTCAATGGGTACTAAACTACCCGGAACCGATCCGGTATCGGAACCGTTTTTTGCGGTTCTGAGACCCCATTTTGTGGATCCGATAAATTTCGAATCCATTTCGGTTCTACCCATTTTGGATCCATTTAATTTCAGATCCACTCAACGGGTACCCGCGGGTACCCAGTTCCATATAAATTTTATAAATTTTTAGCTTAATTTACTATTATACAATAATTTTTTAATTTTTTTTAATTAAAAAAAAATTTTAATTAAAAAAAAAATTTTAATTAAAAAAAGAAACTAATGACTATTATATAACAAATTTCATAATAAAATAAATTTTATAATTGAATAGAATACAAAATACAAAATACAAATAGGTTTTATATGAAAAATAAAATAATAATAATTAAAAACGGGTATCGGGTACCCGCGAGTCCTAGCAATACCGGATCTGAAACCACCAATTGAGGTTCCGGAACCAGAACCGAAAAGATCCGAAACCGCTTCATATTAACGGGACCGGATCTGTAACCTTTAGGTTTCGATCCGGAACCGTCCCGTTGACACTCCTGCTTTCTATCAGTTGCATGTGAACCTCATAGACCTAAGTAACCAGAGCACGGGTCGGAGCGGGAATGTCGGAGCGTAGTTCAGAGCGAAAGCGCGAAGTTCCAGAGCGAAAGTGTCACCCTATACCAAGTTTTCGGTTCCTAAGTCCCAGACCACAACGTAAACTCAATGTATTTGGATCCTCAGAATCTTCAGAAATGGAAAAAAATTATGTCCACAAAATACTTCTAAGTATTATTGAAAAAATTTCACTACGATCTCTTTAGCACATCCAAAGTTCGGTGGAATATTCTGAGTCTTTTGCACAGGCAACCGTCTTATGCAGTTATGCAATGAATGAAATATCTGAAGTAAGCACAAGATTCTCCATGAAGCATGCAGGGTCAGGACTCAGGACTCGGGAGTCAGAAGTCAGAACCCCTGTTAGCAATCACCCGTATAACTTGGGTTTAAGCCGAATTTTACGTTTTATTTTTAAAACGATCAATTGAGAGAGAGAGAGAGAGAGAGAGAGAGAGAGAGAGAGTGGTAAACAAAGATCATATAATTTGGCAGTGAAATTACAACAACACAGAATTATATGTATAGCAAACTCGCTGGCCTGGATCCTCTATAACAATGCTAAAAGATGAATTCATGACTTACCAAAACTGAACAATTAATAGCCAAGAGCTTCATAATTTCTGAATCACCCCGAATTTAAAACATTCGTGTACTACTAGAAAAGACACCGGTTACATGCTGCAAAGGCACATAGAGATGATTTCGATGTTACCTGAAGAGCTTAAAGTTGTGTATCATATTTGGAAGTACCCATAAAACTGGTGGCCAAATATGGATATATATATATATATATATATGACTTGAAATTGCTGATCAGTGAAGGAACAAAATCTTTTCTTCTTCTTTCCAGATCGATATAAATGTCACAAGTTATGCAGCCTTGGATGAATCATCAGGGACTTTTGATTGAAAATTTCTCCTGAGAAATTCAGACATCTTTGAACTTGCAGAACGCCCTCGGTCAAGGCAGTTTAGGTAGTCATCCACTGAGCACAGAATTTAAAAAAAAAATAACAGTTTAAAAACCACGTCAATGTACAAACTGGTGGAAACCTGTGTGTGACAGACGTCGTCTTCACTCAATATACCCGCATTCCTATCATCTTTTTTTCTTTTTGTGGATTGTACTTGCAACCCACTTTTTATTCTAACACCCATTTATTCTTATGCACTGTTTACACTTCAACCTTACATGTGGGCCCACATGGAGATGATCCAATGGTTACTTTTTCATGTCGATCATTCTCACATAAACTCTAAGCCTTGCATTTTACAATTTTTATGGTATTATTCATTATATTTTAAGGGTGTGGCCATAAGAGTACTGGAACCTAAACAACCTCCTAAAGCAAATATAAATCTATAATCAAATCCTTGCATTTACAACTGTTTTGGAATTATTCAATATATTTTTCTGATTTGATCTCTTATAGGAAAGATGTTATAATTGTGACAAACGTCTTCAGCAAGCAAGACTGCAGGACCACAAAAGAGTGGCACATTGAATCACGCATGCTACATAGTACTTAGATTTCTTTTGTTGATAAACTACTCTAAATTTCTAATGATATATAGTGGTACCTCAGACTTCCTCTTAGGGAAATAGAACAGTTTCTCATTTTATTTTAAAATAGGACTCTCTCATAATTTCTGCTAAATGTTTTTTTTAGAAGTAGAAAGAAGAAATACCTCATTAAATTATAGACTCGTATTACAGAAGTCACAATATGAAGACTTCCCAGTGCATGGTAATGTGTTTTTTTTTTTTTTTGATAAACAGATACCAGCCCCACTTACCAACTCGTATTGTGGTCTTAGGCCACTTATGCTTATCAAAAAGAGGAAAAAAGTTAAAAGAAAAATCAGGAAAAGAACGGGAGTGGCATGCACTATACCTGACATCGCACCACGGGTAACAGACGTGATGATCCCATGTTCCATGGGTTCACCTTCCACGCGTAATGATTCTTCAGGAACAACTGAATGAACAGAGTTGGGGAAGACCAGATAGGTGAAGGCCTGCAGGTTCTGCAATTTCAGGGGGGAAATGTCAAAAAACCACATTTATATTTTCAAACAGAACAATAACGCTAGATGAACTAAGAAACAACCTAACCAAGAGGTAGGGTGATGTGATACAATGTGTCCGACTCCCAGATGGAAAGTCTATGAAATAGAGGTACTTCGGGAACTATGGACCGTGGATTCTCAGACAATTTAAATGAAGATTTGCAAATTCAGATATTTCAAGCAACCAAAACAACTATAATTCCCCTCCAAATAAACCACCAGAGACCACTGAATGGTGTCACAGAAGTTGTGATCTGATTACTACAACTCAAGATGACTCGAGGCTTTGGAAAAAATTACACCAACCCAACATGACTTCTTGTCTGAAATTACAGTAGTTGGGTTAAGGAGAATGAACAAGAGCATAAGGAATATAAGAGAAAAAGAACACGTAATTTTAACAGTTCTTTTTAAAAATATGATAAAGGGACAAAGATAGCAGCTCAGTATAACCATAAATAACTTTTATGAGTGATTCAAACTCATCCTTTTCCTAAACTACCAATTCCACTGGAAAAGCCCACCTATTGGATGGACCTGATATTGAACAGGTCCGATCCAACTATACACAGTGATATTGAACAGGTCCGATCTTCTGGTTCTTTAAAACTGTAGATAGGGTCCACCATTTGGATACTCGCAGCTCAATGTGCGACATGTGGAGGTATGAAAAATTATAACGCCCCGATTTTCTAGCGAAGCTCCCTGCAATCTAAAGTCAAGACTCAAATCCGTATGGGAATTGGGGTATTACAAAAAAATAACTAGGATAGAGACAAGCTCATTGGTCTACTTTTATTTTCGGTAGAGAACGCAATTAATTGGGGTAACTTACAAGGATGATTGTTATATATGTATGGTATAAGAACTGCACTGAAGTACTGAACTGCTCATTAAGGACAAAGTCATAAACAGCTAGTGTGACAAGGAAACCAACCTGCTCTTCTACCTTGGTGGGATCCAGAATCACAGATCCATTTTCTGATAGACCACAACAAATAGAGACTGCAAAGACAACAAGAAACAGTGAATAGGTCTGCAAATTTATGAAAACAGCGGAAAACACCATGAGAGTGCTTACCAGCAAGATGTTTTAAAGGAATTCCAGCATCCACAAGAGCAGCACAGGCTGCATTAATGGCACATGGGAGAAGCTAGAAAAGATTTCTGTCAAGGAAGTCTTAACCATCGTAAATAAAACTAGTAACAGACATCCCTAACCTTACATAAGGAATGGATACCAACTGAGGACCTTCATGCCTAAACCATAGAGCTATTGTACAAAAATCTAACTTCACTGAGCCACTGAGGTACAATCGAGATTGTTTTTTCTGGCTATACCAAAAATAATGTAACTGTGTTAAAAGATAAACATAGCATTAAGGATACAGCACCATCATCGTTAACAACCTGCATAGAAGCAGGACTCAGTATTTGTGGAAGAACGTAGAAAGTACAAGAAAAAATCACTAGTAAATTTTGAGATGATAACATCAAAGCCTAATTGTGGATATAATAAGTAGATCTCCAAACAAATATGAAAATTGAAGTGTCATTTAGAACTCAGTCTTGACAACCAGACACGAAGAAACTCGTTTCTCTTGGTAAACTCGTTTCTAAATAATTCTAGAGCAGACATGTACTATATGGTACCCTAGAATCCCCACCTTGAGATTATCGAGTTTTCTTTTCTTTTTTTTATAAAGAGATTATCAAGCTTTCCGAGATCAAAAGAACGAAATATTGGAGTTGGTGATGAGTAATAAATTGCTACATCATATAATTTTAAGGTAAACTCTGGTAACTTCTTAAAATCTGAATCGGAAAGAAATTCTTACTTTGGAAAAGATAAAAATTTAAAGAGTTCGTGAGTTTAGAGGTTTACTCCATTACTTCTCCCTGGGAAACCTGACTAGTATTTCAGCTTAAATACTAGTACTACCCCCAATGTGAGATTAGAGATAGGGGATTTTAGAGGAAATTTGTGTCATGTTCACTGCAATTCCAACATAAGTCAAGTACCTTTTCTGTCCTTGTCAGTCACTTAAGAATTAAGAGTTTTTATATACAATTTTTCTCTCTCAAAGCCCCATTGGTCTACTATCCCTACTTTAATGCTTGTAAACGAAAGACAATCAGGTTTAGGCGGACAATTTAAATGGCTAAGTTTTTTCCATCAAAGATGCAGGAGAAGTCAGAACTAAGGTAATCATAACATAAGGAAAGAAGGTGACAAAAGAAACAACATGAAATTCATGTTAAAACAACAGGGTTATATTTTGAAGACCAGGAAGGATGTGAAGATAGGAATGCCTAAACTTGCATGTTAAAAACTTGTGGTACATAGGTTTCTATGAGTCTCCCATTTGAAAATCATGCACAGATCAAGGATCATTGTCACATTAGGGGAAATGCAATTATCAAGTTTTCAGTTCCTGTCAGAAGGATTTCACCACACATTATTTTTATGAAAATAATACACAAGAAGCATTGAATTCATTCAATTGATTGTTCTTTTATTTGTTGTATTTTTTATCGGCTTCAATGCATTCATATAAAGTAAGGGAAGTAAGAGTGTAGAAAGACAATTATGTATATAATAATATAAAGAGAAGTCCTACATCATACTATATGAAAGCAATTAATGATAAAAACAACAACACAGCAGAACTTAAATACTACTTTTTTTATTATTAATATTATTATTAGCAAAAAAAAAACCTAGTAGCAAAGTTCTAGGTGTTGGATGCCGCCATTGCCTGATCAATTTAAAATTAAGTTTGATGCCTCTTCTGTTTCTTCTAACAAAAATGATGGTATTGTTTTGATACTACGTGACTTTATGGGAATATGCAAGAAAGCAAGGATGATACCATGTAGAGCTCTCACAGCCGAATATGCAGAAGGCTTGGCTGCCTTGGACTTGGAGGCAGCCAAATGGGATAAGGAGCTTCCCCTAAAAGACGTGATCTTTGAAGGCGATGCTCTCTCAATCATCAAGTTTTTAGATTCTAGTAATGTAACTATTGGTTGGTGTACTCTAGTTCATCTTCGAGATGTCATCCACTTATCTAGCTACTTTGATGCATTTTACTATTTCTTTTCATCAGCCAACGCGGCCGTGGACACATTAGCTTCCAGGGCTAAAACCTTCACACGATGTCTATTGGTCTAATCCCCCCTCTTTTCAATTTAATATGCTTACTTCAGACTCTATAGTCTATACCTGTAACCCTGGCTATGTCCGTTACTTAACATATTTCTTATGTTTGCCCACTGAAAAAAACAGAACTTTAATACTAACATATTCCCTCAAAAAAAAAAAAAACCTTTAATACTTACATACACGTGCGGACTTGACCATTTTCAAAATCCATTGGAAACAACGTAGAAAAGTCACAAAGTTTATAATATATCTTAAATAACTTACAGAAGAAAGAGGCAGAAGGGAAGAAAACACCTTACCTGAAGTATGATAGAGGTTGTGGTATTTGGATTGATGGTCAAATGGCAGATACTTTGCAAGGTTCGCCTTAGTATCATCTCATATTCCTTTTCTGCTTTGCCTAAACAAGGTGAAAATATGTTATGCACAACTAGTGAATGAGGACTACATGGCCTAAACTTTGAATAAACCCGAAAATATTTGTTGGGGTCTGTCAAACTGTCAAAATTTTCAGATATTGAGGCTGTGAACAAGATACTTAAATGTGCACCTGTTAAGCATCATCTGGTAAAATAGAAGTTCATTTCAAATATAAGTAACGGTGTGGTCAACTCGTTCTAGGTTCTCCATAATTTTTGGAAGATTTTAACTTTCCAAACACATACCCATATTTTTTCACAAGACAAAACAGATAATTTAGATTTTTTTAGCGTAATCCAACTTATAAACAAAACACTGATCTAACATAGGACTGAAATATTTGTACCGATGGATGTAAAATTTTGCTTCACTAGCATTTTCTTCTGTTTGGGATAACAGGGTATCCATAATCCTATTAGTTAAGTTTGAATTCACATAAACTGCTGAAAGAAAGTGAAGTATGCAACAAACACTCACCTAAATCCTGTGATGTGAAGCTACCAATTTACAAATATGGGAAATTACACACTGTAAAGAACTCTTTCTTCTACCATGTTGAAAGGAAACTCACATTTACAAGACATATACAGTATTTGATTGAATTCATAACTATTATATGAATCCAAGGTTTTTTGGGTGATTATGGGACTCACCAATCTGCCCAGTTTTGGGCTTCCAAATGACCTCTATTGAAGCTTTTTCGGGGTTTTCGTTCTTTTTGGTTCCCGCTTTTGGCCCGTAAACCGCAGCAAGAACTATCGTATCCCCTAAATAAAAAACAAAAACAAAAAACCAGCCAAGCAAGAAATACAAAAAAGTTAAAATCCCATTCCAAAAAAGAAGCACAATTCAGTCTAGAGAGAAGATTTTATACCCAAAACTCAAAAACTGTTTTGAGGTTGGGGGGATTACCTTGAGACCAACGAGCTGAACCATGTGCTCGATTAAGAAGATTTCGAGAACAAGCAAGTGGTCTCAACTGGTTTGGTGTACGGCCATCCACTCTATCAACCTCCATCTTCCTTTCCTCTCCCTACTTGCAATCTTCTTCGCTGCTATTCACTCTTCCTAAGCCTAGAATTCCCAAAGAAAAATATAATAACTCTGCATGTCTCTAATAGAAAATATTATGCATAATAAGCTAATTCATATCAAGTGACCCATTTGGAATGAAAGGAACGATAGATGCTTTGAGAACAATCCGAGTGACAAGGATGTTGAGCAGATCATTATCAAGACCAAAGCTATGTTGTTTCTGTGGGGGTTTAGTAATGGGAAGTTTAAAGGTCTGTTTTTTTATGATTTGGTGGGTCGTTGGGAAGTAAAAATTCATCACAATTAGTGGTTTTGCGTTTTGTTATGTTCGTTTTTTTTCTTTTTTTCTCCCCTCTCTCCCCCCGTACCACCCCTGCGGTTGGTCTTCTCCTTGTAACTTCAGTGCTCTCTCAGCACTCTTTGGAATACAATCTTAGTTTTTCCAAAAAAAATCAAGAGACCATTTTCACATGGTTAACCCTTCATACACAACTAAATAATAGGTAGACTTGTTAAACCACAACAACAGCAACTAATCAACAGATTATACAACCCAAAAGATTTGAATGAAAAATTAGAAATAGAAACCACTCATATATACCAACATCTAAATATCAGATCCATAATCAAGTACCAACATCTCTAGAAAAGCAATAATCATAATTTAAAGAACATTCAACCGAAGCATCATTTCAAAATAAACTTTGATGGAGAATATCAATTTTTGAGTATCTTCACCTGGTTAGCAAACCCCTAATATAGAACTGTAAAAAAAAAAAAAAAAAAACCCCATGAAAGGAATTATAGCAGTACAGAAGTTCTGGGAAAAAGAAGGGTTTCAGATATGTAAATGCTTTTTGCAGCCGAAAAGAGAGTGAAAGAGAGAGAGTTACAGGAGAACCCATTTTTTTCTTTCTTACTTCGGAAGAACAGATGGGTTCCTTAATTAGTAGAAGAAGAGCTGCTCTCTCATTCACACATCCTAGAGAGAAGCTAGGGTTGTACGAGAGATAGATAAAGAGGAGACGACGGAGAGAGAGAGAGAGAGAGAGAGAGGTAGAGAATGAGCATACCTGGCTTGAAGACGAAGCTCGCCGCGCGGGAAGATCGAACTCTGCTGGGGTTTTGCAAAGTTGTGAGATTTCGGGAAAACCGGAAATCGTGTATTACTGTGTATTACCGTGACTTTCACTTTCCAAGTTTTGAGTGGAGGCTATGGAGTCCTCATTTTTACTTTTTGTAGAGCATCTCCAACCCTATACTCTATTTGAAGTTCAAATAGTGGTATTTGGAGTAAATGCTTAGTCTGCAGATCTCTGAAATTGCACTCCACCCAAGCAAACTCTATATTAGAATATTGGACTCAAAAGTCATTTTAGAATTTAATTTTTTTACTTATATTTTTGCACAATTTATAACACTTCTTATTTACCCTCCACTTACACTCATTTGTGAGTCGCTACCGAAGTGATATAATGAGTGATGATATATTATATTACTACCACCACAATCATACATCATAGTAAATAATTTTTGAAATACAACACACTAGTTAAAAAAAAACATACTAGTAGACATGAAATAAGAAATACAAAAAAAAAAATACTAGTAGACATGAAAAAACTAAGTTTGGATAATTCCATGTGGCCCAATTAATAAGTGTAGAAGAGGTGTAAACTCAAACAGGGTAAATAATGAATAAAACTTCTAAATATATAAGATAATATTTTTCCACCCAAGGGACATTTGGTAAATTATTGGTGAGTGAAAATAAAACCCTAAGATAATACTTATCTTTTAAATGGGACCCACTATAAAGTAAGGTTCTATATTTTTGAAAGACACTTCAAATTTAGAGTCAAAATTGGATGAACTCTATTTTTTCCCTCAACATAGAGCACTGTTGTAGGAATGGTTTTTAGAAAAGTACTCTATTTCTTCAAAATAGAGCACGGTTGTAGATGCTCTTATAACTACACAAAAGTGTAATATCCTCGACCCGAAGAGGGAAAATAGAAACCCCTCTAACAAAATCGGCATCTAGGTCGTGCAAGCCTACATCAGGAGTTTTAAAAATTTTAAGTGTAGCAGGTGCTTAATGCTATGGATTTTTTCACACAATTAACTATACTTACACAATTTTGTATCAAAATAACCCAAAACTAAAAGTACAAAATTTCATAAAATAAACTGTAGGCAACTTAAAATCGCTAAATTAGTGTTCTCGATCATACATAATCCTTAAAACTATTTTACATTGTCAATAAATTTGAATCGTGTGGCACATGGGCCTTTGTCTAAGCGGTTGTGTATCCCTTTCATGTCTTAGGAGGTCTTGGGATCGAAATTTTTTGGGTGTGTGATTTATTATTAAGTTTCTCCTATGTAATTCTAGTAATAAATGTATGTCTATCTATGTAGATACTCTATCATAGCCTGTTGGTGGTGGTTCCATTAGTAATGGCTTTGATCCTAATCTGATGTTGTCGGCAGTTTCATTGTGCTTCTCACACGCTTAATTTTGTGTATCTACGCCTTAAAAAATATGTATCTTGGACAATAGTTCATTTCCTTAAAAAAAAAATTTCTCTCAATTCTTTACATCCTAAAAATCCATTTTAAGCGTCGGTCAAAACAATCGTACGATGAATATGCCTCGGATGCCGACACCAGAACCTTCCATAAGGTGCGCCATGGGGATCCTCGTGGGCCGTCGCTAACCGAGGGGCACGTGGTCACAGACACCAGTGTTAGTTTTGTAAATTACGCAAACAACAGGGGTAATTAAAAGGGACTGGAGTAGCAACAGCAGCAGTTTAAGCTCTGTTCACCACCTTGGCTGAAAAACTCAAAAAACTGAAGTGAAAAAAAACTAATCAGTAATGAATAAGAACTCGAACAATGGCGACATCAAAGGTAAATTCATCCTCCATTTTTTATTTCTTTAGATCTTATTAGGGTTTTATTGATGCTTACATTTCAATTGTTTCCCACAAGAAACTTCGTGTTTTGAGATTCAATGTTGTTGTTGTTGTTGTTTTTTTTTTTTTTTTTAAATGTGAGTTGAGATTTTCTTGCATGAATTTCTGTAGGTTGAGAGTTCAGTTTCTTCTTATCGAATAATATACTTTTTAATTCTGTGTTCTTCATTGGGTAACAGTTTTTCGTTAATTTAGGTTCATCAATTCAATTGCTGTAGGTTTAATTCTTGAATTTTCTCTTAAGGGAACTCAATCTTCTAGGGTTTAGTCCTTACTGAGAAATTTATGGTTCATTTTAGATTTACAAACATGCTCTTGAATATTTGAGGATCTACCCTATGTTCAGAATTACATAAACTTTCTTGAAAATGCTTAAAAGTTTTATAAAGTTGATTCTGTGCTATATATTTGGTTTTATGTGGATTAATTGGGAGATTGGATACTGAGAGCTCATTGAAAAATTCAATTGTGCATTTAAAATGCCAAAAAATTTATTTCAAGGAAGAAAAAGAAAAGAAGAAATGTTTTGGATGATAGATTATAGGTTCTAGTTTATGCTTTTATGCTTCTGTTATTCTGTATGTACTGTATCCAGGTTCTCTATTGATGTTATTGACTTTTTTTTTTTTTTTTGTTATTTTTTAAAATTCTTCGCTTTATAAGAAAATTATCTTGGATTCCACCATATATGCCTTTTTTTTTAATTAAACCTTTCATGTTCATTTTTCTCTGTTTTAAGTTTTCGTTTCAGGAGTCCTGAAATTCCTTCTTAAAATGTTTTCAAAATCTTGTGCATTTCAAAGTAAACTTCCAACATCTGTTTAATTAGGGCATTATCTTTCTCTGTCTTTCTTTATGACTAATTTTTAGCATTTCAGGTGATTTTGCAGGTACTAAAGAGGTAGTAGAAGTCTCTCCTTCAGACTGATCCAATGGTATCTAGGCAACTGGGAATTTAGTTTTGTTTCTACAATATGGACTTTTTGTATCATTTTCAAAAGCTATGTCAGGTCGAAACAAGGAGATCGCTTTTAGTAATGGGGATAATACTAGCTATTGTTTTAGTATTTCAGTCTTACACGCTTCCTGATGGGAATGCTTTATTCTCTCTATTTCCTTTTGGTAAGAATTCATCACTTGGAAGAAACAGCTCCTCAACTGGGAAGTCATCCCCTGATTCTATGATGGTCAGTAACTTGACCATTTTAAATAATTCAAACTCGATGAATTCTTCATTAGGTGATGAGGTGGTGAACAATACTGAGGTTTTTGATTTGGGGAAAAAAGATGAGCGTGGGAATGGAACTAAAGAAAATGACAAAAGCCCAAAGAGTGATTTCGAAGAACCAATTAGAGCTAGAGGTCGAAATCCAGTTAATGATTCTTCTCTCGAGCAATTTGTAGCACAGGACAATAGTTCCACTTTGGATAATGTTAGAACTCCAGATAATGGTGATACAGTAGAAAAGGCAAGAGAACCTGAAGCTGGCCTTGCTCCGGTGCAGGTTAATAGAACAGATGGTAACCCTTCAGTAGAGACTGGTCAAAGAGCAGATTCTGGTTTCACATTAGGGAATGTTGGAGCCCCAGAAACCAGTGTTGTATCTATTCTGCCTGCAATACCACCAGCATTGAATAACATGACTTTGCTGAGAAGTTCGGAAGAAAATTCAAGCGCTTCTGTCCTATCCATCTCCTCCAACATATCTTCTAATGGGAAACAAGGAACAGAAATGCGTTCCAAAGACGAAAATCCTGGGCAATTGAATACTGGTTCAATCACTTCCGAAAATAGCTCTAAAACGACTCATAAACCTGAGATCAAGAAAGGATGGGCACCACGGACATCTATGGCCAAGATGAACAGTTTATTGCTTCAAAGTCGTGTTTCTTCACATTCAATGGTATGGATTTGAACTTTGAAATTAATTTAAACGAAAGCGATTGAGTTGAGTTTCTCTAGAGCAAGCTGTTTTAACCTTGGTTTTGTTGGGCAGTAGAAACCAAAATGGCCTTCAAAATGTGATGAGGAACTTCTCCACGTAAAATCACAAATCAAGAATTCTCCAATTATAAAGAACGATAAAGTTCTTTACCCATACATTTATCGAAATGTTTCCACGTTTAAAAGGTGAGTTACTAAATGAATGGCATGCACAAAATTTTCTCTTTGCACCAATTAAATTTATTTGCTATGATCCAGTTGCAAGTAATTTAGTCTGATTTTGCTGTTTTCTTTCCAATAAAAAAAAGTCTGATTTTGCGGTTAGCCTGCAGAACTATTTTTCTGCTATAAATCTGCACATGCAAATTCACAAAAATCTTTTTGTTTACAGTATCCTTGTGCATTAAGTTGGGTTGTGTTACAGGAATACTTAATTTACATGCATTCATATATCGTGGAACTGCAATCCAGCATTCTAATTAAGAAGATTTAGATTGTAAAAGTTTCTCGTGAGTGGAATTCAATTTATGAAATTTGCTACCTTATCAAATTTACAGAAGCTATGAGATGATGGAACGCACACTCAAAGTCTACATCTACGGAGAAGGAGAAAAGCCCATCTTCCATGTGCCAACAGAACCAATACTAAAGGGAATTTATGCCTCTGAGGGATGGTTTATGAAAGTGATGGAGGACAACAAACAGTTTGTAGTCAAGGACCCAAGAAAAGCTCATCTATTTTACATGCCCTTTAGTTCACGAATGCTACAGCTAACATTATATGTACGCAATTCTCACAAGCGGAATAACTTGGCCGAGTATTTGAAGAACTATGTGGATATGATTGCATCAAAATATCCCTTCTGGAACCGAACTGGTGGAGCAGATCATTTTTTGGTTGCTTGCCACGACTGGGTACGCTTCCATTCCTCTTATTTAAGTGCCATCAAGTTTTATCACTAACACTTGAACTCCAGCAAAAATTTTACACAATTAGAA
Source organism: Macleaya cordata (assembly GCA_002174775.1). Lineage (NCBI taxonomy): Eukaryota > Viridiplantae > Streptophyta > Magnoliopsida > Ranunculales > Papaveraceae > Macleaya > Macleaya cordata. The sequence continues at coordinate 2,278,056 of MVGT01002328.1, read as the reverse complement.
GATTTTACTGAATTATAACATTCAAGTGTGAGCTAAAACATTGATTAGCTTATTATGTACATTTGTTCTTATAATTTGGACTTCTTCAGGCCCCCTTTGAAACGAGGCACCATATGGATAATTGCATCAAAGTCCTTTGCAATGCCAATGCTGCTAGAGACTTCAGAATAGGGAAAGATGTGACTCTTCCAGAAACACAAGTGCGCAAAGTGGAAGATCCTCTTCGAGATCTTGGAGGCAAACCTCCTTCTAAGAGATCGATTCTTGCTTTCTTTGCAGGGGGAATGCATGGATATCTCCGACCAATTTTGCTTCAGTATTGGAAAAATGACCCCGACATGAAAATATATGGTGAGATTCCTCGTGTGTATAAGGGAATGAACTATGTACAGCACATGAAGAGTAGCAAGTACTGCATCTGTGCTAGGGGATACGAAGTTAACAGCCCACGGGTGGTTGAGGCCCTTTTCTATGAATGTGTACCCGTGTTCATAGCAGACAATTACGTTCCTCCTTTCTTTGAGGTTCTGGACTGGGAGGCATTTGCGGTCTTTGTTCCAGAGGAAGATATTCCGAAATTGAAGGACATACTCCTTTCGATTCCAGAGAAGAAATACCTTGAGATGCACCAGAGGGTGAAGAAGGTGCAACAACATTTTCTTTGGCACAGTAAACCTGTGAAGTATGACATCTTTCATATGATTCTTCACTCGGTTTGGTTCAACCGGCTAAATCGGATATAACTCAGACTAGCGAGCGGCAAAGGTTATACTGTTATCTGGTTACTGAGAAGAAACTAAACGAACGGATGGAGAAAGGAATTAAGGGAGGAGTGAGACAGTGTGTTTGGTTTCAGGAAAGAAAACTAATTTCGTAGGATGATGAGCACCAATGTTAAAGGAGGGCCTCATACAGAACGCTTCGATTCATCGATCGTTCAACTGGCAGACAATTCTCTTTTATTCTCTTGCCTTTTTTTTTTCTTTACCTCCATACTTGTAAATTCAAACTGAAAAAATGATCTTTACAAGCCAAATTTTTTTGAATTGTTAATTAGCAATCAAAAGTTTCAGTTCTTATATTAGTTTGTACACAGGTAGATTAACTTAGACACAATCAGAATCAGAATCAACTTTTTTTGAAAGAAAATCAAGCAAATTTTGGTAATTATGCAAAGTAGTTTTCTCTGTTTATAATGTTTGGATTTAGTGGTGGAAGGCAAGAAGATGGATGCTGTGCAAAAAAGAGAAAAAGAAAAAAAGAGAAGATGGGTGTTGTTTGGTAAAAATCAGAAGTTTAATCGTGTTAGTGTTTTTAACTACATCAATGATTATTTAACAATGCCTAATTGCCCCACTATTGCACTACTTGTTTCTTGGGACAAAGTGGTGCAGACATAGATATAATCTAAGGGTTAATTTTTTAGTCAGGATGTTTTCCTAACTATGTAGATCATCATATATGAGAATTAGTCCATTCTAGAAATTCTAACTTTATGAAAAATTCATCGAAAAATCAAGATTAAAAAAGATGTTTAAAATTTGTCTATTTTTTACAAGATAATTTAATTGGGTTAGAAGTTCCAGAACGAGCTGATTTTCGTAGATGGCGAGGATAACACCTCACCAAAAATTAACCATTAAATCATCTCCCAACTAGGTTTCACAGACCTGGTGCAATATCCCTCCCTTTTAATAATCCAATCTGTTTTTTATTAATCATTGGCCGTTGGTTAGAGGCCTGTTTTGGTCATTTGGTGGAAGGTGAATATGTCCAAATTGTCCCACTTGAAAATTTAATCATCTAATCTTGTCAATTGTTTCCATACTATTGTAGTTAGTGCCCAAATTTATGGTCATTTTTGGGAAACTTATAAAATTACCTTCATGTGAAACAGTTATTTTTTCATTTAGCTGTGATTAGGTGGGTCATGAATTTTAAATGGTGCTCCTCATCACTAATCTCTTCTTTATCCAAAAAATAGTAATCTTTCACTTAATTATGAAGAGATACTTAACTCTCTCTCTCTCTCTCTTAATTAACTCCATCTTTCTCTCTCTAACTTCATAATTAATAAATGTTTAAGCGTATCTTCCGGCGGCTGATACTCTTTTTTAAGTTTTAATAAACTCTAAAGAATAGTCAATTGTATAGTGTCACTCATGGTAATATTTGCAAATACTAAGGGTTTTCTTCTAAACGAGTAACACTTCTTGGTGATTCTTTTTTGTTCGTTTGAAGCTGGAAAGTCTGAAACACAGTAACCAACAACTAGTGAAGCTCAAACAGAAAATCAAACCAAAAAAAAAAGAAGAAGAAAACAAAAGAATTTCTTTTGAAAAATTGCGAGAGTCAAACAAGAAAGAGGTATAAAATTGAACTTTCTCTCTCATCAACATGACGAAAATTTGAATTTTCGATCATTCTTTTAGTCTTTAAAGCTCAATTTTGAATTTCCTACTTTCCAATTGGTGTTGATTTATTTATTTATTTTGTTTGAAGCTTTAGATTTTGATTCTAGGGTTTCATGCATGTTTAATTCTCCATTATTTGTTTTTGTAAGGATCAGACTCTGTTTATGTTTTAGTCTCGTCAAGCAGATTGTCTTAATCTTTTTAGTTCTCTTGTTCTTCAACTCATTAAAACTTGAATTTCAGTTTTCGATTAAGATTGCATGTTATGGAAACTTAGGTTTTGTAGATATTTGAAGCTTCTGAAAATTTGTTCTTGCTCTGTTATAATTTCTGGTTAGTAGGACGAAGAAGGCCATAAGATGTTGAAAAAAAATCAAGTAGTTCCCGTTCCAGATTTGATGTTCATATGTGAACTGTTTGTTTTTCTGATAATTTCTGGTTTGTAGATGTTGGTATCTGCATTTGTTTCTCTGCTAATCTGATTGGCATATGTGAACTGTTTGTTTTTCTGCATGTTCAAAGTTCCTGAAATGAATGCTTGAATTTACACAATTTGCAGATTTTTTAGAGGTTGTGGAACTATAAAGCTACTTGGGGTTGTTTGATTCTATCTTGTGGTATGGAGTTTACACTTCCATTTCAGAAGCCTTGCCAGGTTGAGACCAGGAGATTGTTATTGGTGATTGGGATAATCACTTCTGCGGCTTTTGGCGTCGAATTTTTCTTCTCCCCCTATGAGAATGTCTTTTTGTCTCTATTTCCTGCCAATAATGTTCCGGTACACAATGAAACCAGCTATTACCATACTGGAAATTCTTCACCTAAATCTGTGATGATCGGTAGCTCCCCACCTTTGTATCCTTCGACCATGGCTAATTTAACTTTGGTTAATGGGGTGGTGAATAATACTGAAGCGTCTGGAATTGGGGAACAAACAAACAATGGACCAAACGGAGATGATGGAGAGAAAACTGATTATATGTCTCCTCTGCTTACATTACCTCCAGTGGGTTCTCCAAGTAGTCTGAGCATCCCAAAAGAATTGGATGCAAATTTTAGCACTTCTGAAATTGGGAAACAAACAAACAACGAAACAAATGGAGATGATGGAGAGGAAACTGATTATTTGTCTCCAATGCTTACATTACCTCCAGTGGGTTCTCCAATTAGTCCGACCATCCCAAAAGAATTGGATGCAAATTTTAACACTTCTGAAACGTCTGAAATGGGGAAACAAACAACCAAGGAGGCAAATGGAGAGAAAATTGATTATGTTTCTCGTCAGCTTACATTACCTCCAGTGGGTTCTACAATTAGTCTGAACATCCCAAAAGAATTGGATGCAAATTTTAGCACTTCTGTTGTATCTGTCAACTCCAACAAATCTTCTGTGGACAAACAAGCATCGGGTATGCTTTCCACAGAGGAAAAACCTGGGTTGTTACAAACTGCTCCAGCTACTCCAAAATCTATCATGACCGGTAATTATGTAAACAAGGCTAGGAATTTGAGGCCTCCGAAATCAATAACATCAATATCTAAGATGAACCTTTTATTGCTTAAGAGTCGTGCTTCTTCCCATTCAATGGTATAAGTTTTTGGTCCTTGAATATTAATTTGACCCCAGGATTGACTTCAGTTCATAAAAATGTTAACCTTTTGATTTGGTTGCAGAGACTGAAATGGTCTTCGGAACCTGATCAGGAAATTCTGGCTGCAAAATCACAGATTGAGAATGCTCCGATTATAAAGAATGATCGAGAGCTTTATGCTCCTCTTTTCCGGAATTTATCCACGTTTAAAAGGTAAGCCTTGTTAGGAAAATTGAATTACTAGAACTGCCTGTGGGACATAGCGTTATGCCAAAATCATTTCTCCCTTTCCTCTATTTTTATGAGAATATGAATGCTTTAAGATGTTGATTTCTTATATTGAAAGTAATTCTTCTTCTTTTTTTCTGTATCAATTATCTTTGGCAGTACTTAGGATTCTTACTAGTTCTTTATGCTTGTATTGGATCATTGTTGTTCATACACGCCAGCAGATAACAAACAAGACCTGGATGGCCCAGGATGCTTAAAATCAGAATCTAGGTTTGTTATTTTAGAACTCTTGTAGAACTTTGTCTGTTCCCTTTCTACAACCACTTCAGTCCCCATTAATCTCTAAATAAACCCTGTTATTCCAGCACCAACTTAACAGTGTAAAACCCACAATCCTGATCTAGCCTCTGCCATACTCTTTCCTTACATAAAATTTTGGTTGTCCGGCATCAAAACTTGGAACAACAGTGGATTTTGGAAAGTTCATGTTGCTCACTTGTATATAGTATCTTCAGTTCATGATATTCTATGACTTCAGAATCAACATAAATATATGTACCTCATTAAAATGGGAATAAGACTCTACCACATGTATACAATTGAAGTATGGTTCTTGGTACTCATTCTAGCACCCACTTTGGTATGCATACTCTTCTGCATTATTTTTGGACTATTGAGGTGCCAATATGTTATAATGGTAAAATATACTTCTCTTAGATACGCTTACATCTATACTTTGCAGTCTAAATACAAGAACTTTAAATTGCTAGTGTTGCTCCTGCTAACCTTTTGCTTAAACCCTGTGTCAAAACTTTGTGTCCTAAGAACCTGACTCTTCATTTAAATGCTCTAAATATGATTCCATTTGCAGGAGCTATGAACTGATGGAAGACACACTCAAAGTTTACGTCTACAAGGAAGGAGCAAAACCCATTTTCCATGAACCAATACTTGAGGGTATCTATGCTTCTGAAGGATGGTTTATGAAACAGATGGAGGCAAACAAACAATTTGTTGTTAAGGACCCAAGAAAAGCTCACCTGTTTTACTTACCTTTTAGTTCACAAAGTCTTAGGTACACTTTGTATGTACCTAATTCACACAGTAAGAAGAACCTGATCAAGTATTTGAAGGACTACATGGACATGATCATGGCAAAATATCCTTTCTGGAATAGAACTGGTGGAGCAGATCATTTTCTTGCTGCTTGCCATGACTGGGTATGCTTTTCATGCACTCTTGAGCTTTAAATTCTATCAGTACTAATCACTAAATATTGAACCTCACTGAAACATACTTTTTGTTTTTTTTCTAAATTATCAACTTGAAGATTTCTAATAAACTGTAGTTCCTTAGGCACCATCAATAACTAAGCGGCTTATGAGTCAATGCATCAGAGCTCTCTGCAATTCCGATGTCATTGATGGCTTCAAAATAGGCAAGGACATCTCTCTTCCAGAAACATTTGTGCATTTTAAAAATAATCCTCTACAAGAACTAGGAGGAAAACCTCCTTCGGAGAGGCGAACTCTGGCCTTCTTTGCTGGAAACATGCATGGATATCTCCGTCCGATCCTACTAAAATACTGGGAGAACAAAGACCCTGACATGAAAATCTATGGTAAGATGAATAAAACTCTCAAGAAAGAAATGAACTACATCCAACACATGAAGAGAAGCAAGTACTGTATCTGTGCTAAGGGGTATGAGGTGAATAGTCCAAGGGTTGTCGAGGCCATCTTTTTCGAGTGTGTCCCCGTGATAATATCTGATAATTACGTTCCTCCTTTCTTTGAGGTTTTGGATTGGGAGGCATTTGCTGTTTTTGTCCCAGAGAAGGATATTCCCAACTTGAAGACAATACTCCTTTCAATACCGAAGGAGAAGTATATAGAGATGCATAAGAGGGTGAAGAAGGTACAACAACATTTTCTGTGGCATACTAAGCCAGTGAAGTATGACATATTTCACATGACCCTTCATTCGATTTGGTACAACAGAGTTTTTCAGTTTGAACCCAAATAAGAGTATCAAAGTCCAGTCTTTTTTCTTTTAATGTAAAAAAAAAGAAAATGTGAATCAAACTGAAAAGGCTACAATAGAGAACTTCAAACCCAAAAAAAAGAAGGTAGAAGGAAAGGAGCAATGGATCATGTTTTGTAACTGAAAATTTTGAGTGCTATTCAGATTCATTGTTGAAAAGTAATTTGGTTGGTTATGTCATATGGATACACTCTTTTTGATCCCAAAGGAAGATATTCAGAAATAGAAGCAGATGCTCCATTTGATCCTAGAGGAGAAATACCTTGAAATCCACCTGGGAGTGAAGAAGGTAGGGCAGCAACATTTTCTTTGTCAGTGAAGTATGGTATCTTTGATATGATCCTTTAGTTATTTACTCAGTTTGGTTCAGCTGGCTAACAGATAAGAAACTTATTCACTGAACATCTCATCTCTCTCTTCATATGATGAAGGTGTAATGTAAGGGATGATATGTTTGATTTCTGAAAAGAAATGGATGAACATCTGAGCAACAATACTTGCATACAATTTTTTTTTATTTTCTTGGTTTTTTTTTCCTTAACATCCATACTTGTAAATTCAAACTGATAATAAAATGATCATTACAAGCCAGATGTATTGAACATCTTTCATGATTGTTAATTAGCCAACAAAAGTTTCAGTTCTTATATTTAGTTTGTACACAGGTAGAAAATCAAGCGTACAGATCATCAGATTAATGGACGAGTATTATTGTAGGACAAGTAAATGCATTAAGAAAACGAGCCCACAGAGGCCTACTAGAAAGTGTAAGTGTAAGTGGAGTGTAAGAATAAAGTGGGGTATAAATGGAACTTGTAGAAGATTTAAGGTGGGTGTATAAAATGCACACGCTTGCCCATGAAATACAAAATGGCTTGTCTATGTTGTCAACACCACAAACTGCCTCTGTATTATACAATCTAGGAGGCTAAAATTAATAAATGAGTTGAGTTAGTAAATGAAACTAATATTTCAACCCAAATTTTTTCTAAAGCAACCCAACAATGGTTCTACATAATCGATAATCCAAAATAGTTTGTCATTTATGTGAAGCGGCTAGAGCCGATAACACAATACGAATCGACGTATAACTGGACTGCTCTAGTAAAATGTTGGGCTAAAAGTTCAGTATAATACGCGTATAATTCGCGAACTGATTTACTCTGTGAAGTTTGACCTCTTCTTGATAGAAATAAATAAAGACTGACATCACTAACAGTTGGAGATGCTTGCACGTGTATTCCCAGCAATCAAAATCCTAACAATACACAGAAAAAACGAGAAGAGACGACTTGCCTCGCTGCAGTTGTCTTAAATGACGTATATCTCTCTGTCCCACCAAAACCCGCCACGTGTCTTCCTATCTTCAAATTAAAACTCCACAGTTCTCAAGAAGGTGAAATTTAATAAGTTTCCATTGTTTCAGTTTTAACGAACACAGTTACAGGTTTCAGTCCTCAAAATATGTGTTTAGGTTTCACAAAGTCGGTGGCAGTGGCAGTAGATGTTACAGTTAAATAAAATCTAACATCTTGGAGACCTTTTTATCCAAAATTGAAACAGGGCTTTTCCAAAGATTCTGAATTCCTTAAACCCCATTTCGTTTAATTTTGAGATTTGTCGTTGCGTGCATTTTTGGGGGTGGTGGGGCTGACAGTGGAGGAGAACGAATAAGTGTGTCTAACAGGATAACGATGATGATTTGGTTGGTTAGTTTGGATCAGGATTGCTGAATTTTTCTTCTTCTATTGCTCCATCCTCCCCCACTCCATGTTTGTTCTTTTCTTAGGTTGGTATTTCTTACTTATTTTTTCCTCTGTTTTGGGATTTTTTGAACTTTTTTAAACGGCATTTTTGCCTATATATTTGAGCTTTGTTGCCTACATATTTGAGCTTGTTGGACTCTAAAACTTTTCTGCTTGTGGGTTTTACAGATTGGGTACCTCTTTGATTTTTCAGCTTCAATTTGGGTTCATTTTTAGTGTAAGTGACTCTATTTTACCTTTATTTTATTTGATTTTTTTCTTTGGTTAAATGACCTTTTTTGCTTTTAAATTTGAGTCTATTGGCCTCTGAAGAATAATGTGTTTGTGGGTTTTACATATTTGGGTCCTTTTTTTATTTTTCAGCTTCCTCTGGGGCTCATATTTTATGTAAGTCACTCTATGTGAGGTTTATTTTATTTTATTTTCCTTTGTTTAATAACTTGTTTTCTGTTTGTTTTTGTTTTGGGTATATATTTGAGCTTATTGGGATCTGAGGACTAATCCATTTGTGGGTTTTACAGATTGAGTCCCTCTTTGATTTCTCAGCTTAGAATTTGGATTCCCTTATTTCTGTATGTCATTCTATGTCTTCATCTGTTTTTTCTTCTTTTTTTTTAGATGCTTAGATGCAAATTTGAACCACAATATAGAAAAACCGGGTTTAATTATTAAGGGGTATGTTGGTTAGCATAGTTGTGATCTGGGTGTGTGATGTGATCATCTAAATATGCTTCTTCGTTTTTTCTTTTTCTTTTCCTTCCTATTTTTCTTATTATTTCAACTGTTTAAGTTGTGGGGTTCTCTGAGATAATGGGGAATTGGTAGTGAGTATGCATAATAACTTAATAAGATAACGAATGAAGATATTTGCTTGCCTGCATGTGATCCTTCTGTGATTGATTTATGCTTGATCAGATGACAATATCACACAAATCATACTCATTAAAGAATCTTTCGTTTCTGATAGGGATGTAAATTTGGACTTTGTTTCTGTAAACAATTGATGATTACAGCTTATTTAGAGGCCTCAAACTAGTTAGTGATTGAATTAGATACAACCTGGTTATCACAGATTGAAAGAACAGTATTTATTCGATGTCAATTAGATTAGATGTCCAACATTTGAGCATTTTTTTTTCTAGAATTTTGCCTGAGTTTGATGAAAGCCTTGCAACTCAATATATAAAGATCTTGGGCCTCTCCCCTCATTGCCAATCTTCCCATGTGGGGAACATTGTATCATGACACTAACATTTGATGCTTGGATGGATCTTTTGGCTTGAAATGTATGCTTTAGTTATATTGTTCATCCTTTGTTTAGGTTTCCATCCTTGAACGAAAATGCATACTATCTTGTTGATGTCTTTCTTAAAGGGTCTCTCTTCTTCTTTTTGAGAATTAAAAGGGTCTCTCTTTAATTTGCCTTGAATCTGCTGAACGAATTCGTTCTATGATTAATCATTCATGCTATCTCAGGATTAGAAGCATTTATGGGAGATTTGTGTATCGATGAGGAAATATCTACTATTCCTTCAACAGTGAGTATTGATGTACTTTTCATACTTTTGCATATATAATCTATTTAGCTATTGATGCATGGGGACAAAATATTATGATCCCATATGCCTAACAGCTGCTAATTTTTATTTTTGCTGCTTTAGTCACAACAAATTGGTTTTGTTCCGAGTGATGGTTGCCTCTTCGAAAGGCAGGAAATTGAAGATGAACATATGGTGAGATTAATCTTTTGAGCTCTCTTGCTAGGGAAATTTTTGTAGGAAAGGTTACTTTTTGAATGTCCCCTTGTTGAGTAGGATTTTGTCAGTATCGTTTGATTACCCATTTTATCTGCTCGATTATTGTCAACTAGGATTCAATTGCAAGTGTTCATGGTGAACCTTCTTCAATGCACTCCAATTTCTTGCTTTAGGCAAACTTAACCTAAAGTTTCTCTTGGTGGTTATTGTCTTGAAATCTCCACATTTCCTCCATTGCTCACAATACATTTTTACAAACAGAAGGTTTTATATCATGTTAGATATGCTACGAATTCTTTTTATCCCATGACATTTTTTCTTGTTGTGGTGATGGGTGCTCACGTAGAAACTGATTTTTTTTTAATTTTTGCAATTTCATCCTGGGAAAATATGGCTTTTGCCAATTGAAGGGTATTATTCATAACATAAATTGATGAACAGATTGCTAGGAGAGAAACCTTGTCAACTGGTTTATAAGACACGGACGCTTAAATTTTGTCTTGTTTATTGTACATTATAATTATTAAAGCTTGGTGTTCCGGGCACATGCGTCTAATACTAGTATTCTTACCAGGTCTGCTGTGATGCTGTGAGGACCACGAGTTTTGTTACTGAACAATATGCATATCTGACATTTATGGATGATGTTTTTTTTCGTCTCTTGAACTTGACTTCATGTATAAACCATCGTTTCATTCAGTTTATTGGTGAGCTTTTTATCCTTGTTAGGTTATATGTATAGTTTATGAATTTTTATCTTTCAAGACAGCATTTCCTGCTCATTCTGTCTTACTACAAGGATATTTATGTCCTAGTTTTATAGCTTCTTTATGCTATATAGTTTTGGAAACATGATGGGAATATATTGGGACATTTTTATTGCAGAGGATCTCGTGTTTAGAGACTTCAATAAATGTTCAGAGGATTTGGTGGTCTCATCTTCCAGACAGCATCCAAGATCTCCTTGTAGCAGCATTTGTTCTTCTGTTTCTGATGGCTGCTCGACATCTTCTTCTGAACCTTCTGATGCTGGCGCAAGTCATTCAGTCTGTGAAAGAAGTACGAATATTAAGGAAATTTTTCCTGTATATAGAAATTCCGAAATTGTAGAAAGCAACAATGGCCTTGGGAGTGTCCCTTATATTTTTCAAGGGTATGATTTTTCGCATTTTATGGGCTTCATAGTGCTACTAAATTTATGATGACTGACTATTGCGTTTTAAACTGCTCTGTTTAAACTTGTTCTACCTACCTTCATTTTCAAGAATTTTTTTTTTTATGACGAACTCTTGGTTAAGATACATGATGGAAATTTTTTTCCTCATATGCATCTCAAACTTCCCCACAATTTCACATAATCTCCATTTTTAAGCGTTTGCAAAGATGGTTAGAAAAGATTCAAGAAGCAGGATTACTGGAGAATATGGTCTACATGGATGATTATATCGTTTTCTTATGGAAGCTTTCTTCCTCTACCTTTTTTTACCCATCATTTTTCTCATGTCCCTAACAACAAACTTTGATTTGCACACAACCAAGTTGATCAGATTTTAGCTTTGTGTCTTAAACTAATATTAAACCAGTTAATTTGTTTCTGGACCATTAAATTCTTTTATGCACTTACCACCAACAATCCAGTTCTACTTTTCATCTTCAGTCTGCTTTTTTTTTTTTATCGGGAAAGAATCATGTAATAATTTCATCTTCAATTTGTTTGTTTAACAGTAGATTCATTTGGATGCAGGTTGATGCTCCCGTTATTTGGTCTCCGACTTGCCTGGAGATTGGCATTTGTCTGGTGGAAGTGTACCTTATTTTATGTCAGACGTACTCAAAATCGAGTTCGAAGGTAAAAAGAGTAGGTTATAACTTGCAAACTTGGTGGTCTATCTAAAAAGATCTTCTTGTGGCTTTCATTTCGTTTGAACTGTTTGTTCTGTTGGTTCCTTACATTGCCATTTGGTGTTTCCAGCCTACTTTCTCGCATTCAGAGGACGCTGCACGGATCTTCCGATGATATTGGGTGGTTGCAAAGAACTCAGGGGATGCCACCTGTGGAGGATGGTACAACCAGATTCATGGAGTTGCTTCAAGGCATAAGGTAACCATCTGATTTCATCCGTGACAGATTGAATCCTGGGATTCTATGATGGTTATGACTACATCTATCTGCCTTTTTTTGGTTCTCTGGGATGTAGAAGCCCATGTTCATATAGCTTAATTTCCTTAGATTAGAATAGAGTCCTGGCAAAGCCTTAACCCTTTTGATTACTAAAAAAGTAAAAAGTCATAGTTGTGATCATGTACAGTTTTTATTTGAAAGAATTGAGTTCTTTATTCTTATGATTGTGGTTACATATATTAATCTGATCAATTCTTGTTTTCTGCTGTCTTTGCTCTTCAGAAATGGCGAGCACACTCTGCCTAACTCATTTGTCTATTTATTAATTCCAGGTGAGAAGATTCTCGTTAATCTTTAAGCACTCATCTGTATCATTGAACTCCCACATCGGTTAACAAACCCCTGGTCTTTTAAATTGTGGGTTAGCAGGACTTTTTAGCAATCATAGTCCCTTGTATTTTGTGAGCACGAAGCGGTTTTTCTCGAAGATGGGTCTTGCTTGCCATATCGCAAAGATTCACAGTGAGGTAAAATATCACTACCTTACAAAAAATACACATCGATGTTTTATCCAATTTTTTATGGTCAGTAACACCATTTATGTTCCTTCATTCAACTCTATTATCCACATCCTTCTTGGTTCCTGTGATGCATGCTTTCCCATCTTATCTCACTCGAGAAAATTTCAGGAAGACACTGCACTACTTCTTAATTATTCTTCTTGGTTACCTAACAAGTATCACTAAAACTTCTATTTCTCATTCAGGCAGCAGTGGAACATAATGCATGGGAACTGAAACAATACATAGAAGAGCTTTACTGGGGATCCGGCAAACGCGTTATGCTGCTTGGGCACAGCAAGGGTGGGGTCGATGCGGCGGCTGCCTTGTCAATTTACTGGTCCGAGTTGAAAGACAAGGTTGCTGGATTGGCACTGGTGCAGAGCCCCTATGGTGGCAGTCCTATTGCTTCTGATATCCTCCGCGAAGGCCAGATTGCAGACAGGGAAACAAGGAGGATCATGGAGCTCGTGATATGCAAGTTGATCAAGGTACTCTTCTCTATCCTAATGTGGAAAACCTGTTTCATATCCAATATGGTAGAACTTATCCAATCTGACTTAATGTGGTTTGACTATTAACTTGGCTGACTTGGTCCTGTACTATTGGAATCCTTCGCATATTTATGTTAAATTTACCAGGTCTGAGAAGAGTTGTTCTGGTGACTTGTAGTCTGCCAATTCGAACTGTTATGATGAGACTCTTCATAACTGAACTTGACTTCGCTGAATCCTGGTTCCTGCTTCCACCTCCTATAAAACTGTTATGACCTTATTCTAAGTATTTAGACTTTCCATTCCTCATCAGAACATGCTTTTGAGGTGTATTGATCAGGTACTTACCAGTTGCTACTAGAGCAGCGTTAGGGTTCGAATCACAAAAGGGGTGACCTATATGGGAATATGTCATCGCATCTAATACTGGTAGGTGAGTAATGAGTGGAGCCACCTGGACAGGAAAGGCTACCGTGGGCTACTGTCATTATGGTGGACTGCCATGAACGTTAGCGTTCTAGGTTAAGTACTTGGACTTTCCTCCCCTTATCAGCTCGTGCTTTTGAGGTGTACTACTTGGATATTTAACAAAATCCTCTTATTGTACTAATTGATTCAAAGGCTTAATGATCGTCTCCATGAAACAGGAAACAATAATTATCGTATTGCTAGAAATTACAAAATGTTTAAAGCTTTCAGAATTTCACTGTAGGGCGACATGCGGGCCCTGGATGATCTCACGTATGACAAGCGAAAGGAGTTCATCACAAAGCACAAGCTCCCTGAACATATCCCTCTAGTCTCCTTCCACTCAGAAGCAAGCGTGGCACCGGGAGTTCTTGCCACAATGTCCCACATAGCCCATGCAGAACTTCCATGGCTCCCCCTTCCTAGTTTCAGCAGCGAGGAGTCTGATGCAATCCAAGCCGGTCGCAAGGTACCCGTGATCATTCCTCTGGCTGCTGCCATGGCTGTATCTGCACTTCACCTGCAACTCCGGTACGGTGAGAAGAGTGACGGCTTGGTGACATGCCGTGATGCAGAGGTGCCAGGTTCAGTTGTTGTCCGACCAGATCGGAAGCTTGACCATGCATGGATGGTTTACTCCTCATGGAACAAGGATTGTAGTGAGCCAGATGCCTGTGAAATGTGTGAAGCTTTACTGACTTTGCTTGTGGAGATTGGGAAAATGAAACAAGAACAAGGAACCAATCCATGAAAATTTGTTTGTAAAAGAAGAAAACATTGATGAACTTTGTTATATGTTTGAAACTGGTTTGAGTCCAGAACTTGGGTTTGTTTGATGCTTCAGTTCATTAGTAAATTGATTTGGTAAGCACTAAAATCCAGTATGAAAACCAGTTCTTGATAGGATTTATATGGATTTTTGAGCTGTTTGCATTACTATCAAACACATTAATCCTGGTAATTTGAATCCCTTTTTAGGTGTTTGGGGTTTAATCAAGCTGACTATTAATGTTCCATGTAGGGGTGTCAACTTGGGCCATAGGCCCGCCTGAACCCAACCCGAAGTCCAAAATCGAAGCCTGGTTTTCAGAAGAAGCTTTTGGTGGATCAGGTCTGACCACACTCGAAGTTGATTGGGCTTAGGGCTCGTGTCTAAGTCAAAGCCCAAACATGACCAGCTTTTTGTCGTAGCCCAATTGAGAACCAGCCTCAATCTAAGGCCGGCCCAGCACTGTTCAGGCCCATTCCATCCCCTAATTCCACCAAAGTATTTTGAAAGTTTGTACGTTGCACATGGGCCTTTGGCCCAATGATTGTGCACTCCTCCCATGACTTGGGAGGTATTGGGCAAATCTTTTTAGCGTGGTTTGCCACTAATATGTTGGATCCCTCTATTCGTCTGTGGTGGCAACCTTTCTCGTCCGTGGTGGCGACCTTCTTATGCACACGGATGTTGGTGGTATTTCTTCGTCTGTAGTGGTGACTTGTTTATTTGATTTTGGTGGTGTCTTTACTCACACACATATTGCTAGCAGTCAACGGTATATTTTTGCTTTCCATGGATCTATGGCTTGCTAGTAGAATCTCTTGATCCATAGGTTAAAAGACTCCCACTACCCTTAACCCTAATTTGGACAACACTCTCTTCTAACAAAATTTTTTTTTGGTAATTTAATGAAATTACAAAAACACCCTTCTTAATTACGTGTGTAGTAAGGGAAAAGTTTTAGTATTAAAAAGAAACTTAGGGTAGATTAGTCATCTTAGGCCGTTACATTAATTCCATCTTAATTAAAAAACCTAACGTTCATATTTCCTCGTAAATGGATCAGAGAGTACATTACGCATCAGGGAAAGTGTCATCAAGCACGTGTTGGGCGTGAAAGTAAGTGAAAGCAATCGATTTTATACAAATTTTACTGTTTTGCCCTCAGATGTCTTCCCAGTCTCACGCAATCTAGATGGGCAAAATCAGTCTTTTCACAGACCTTCTTCTATGGTGTACGATAGCAGGGACACAATTTTGCTGTCTCAAAAGCGGTTAAACCAAACCAGACAAATGGGTTTCTTACCTGACAATTTTTGACACCCAACAGACTAGAGAGAGAAAAAGAGATAAAAGAAAGAGATTTTTAGAGAGAGAAAGAGAGATTTTTAGAGAGAGAGAGAACGAGAGAATTGGATCATGAGAAGAAGATAATAAAATCATCAGATTCATAAGTAGTGAAGAGATGGCTACAGAAATCAAACCTAATGTGGTGAAGGTGAAACCAATTCAAGATGGGTCTTCAAAGGGGAAAGCAATTTTGCCTGTTAACAAAAAGAAGGTGGAAATTTCATCCTCCAAGCAGATTTTTGATTCAAAAGAAAAATCTGTTGCCACTCTCATAAAATCAGAGGTACCCATTTTTGAAACTTTTTTTTTTGGGGGTCTGAAGAAATATCAATCTGGGTTCTTTTTCTTTTCATTCTTCACTTATTTCCTCATTGGTTTAGGTGGGTATTCTGATTCCTTATTTTTTCTTGCTAATTTGAGTGATTGGGGGTATTAATTCCATGGTTATCTGATTGATTAGGGTTTCTAGTATGCTATGTTTTCCTCTGTTTTTATTTTTTATTTTTCTTAATTTGATTGATTATGGCTTTGTTGTATACGTGTTACTTGGGATTGAAGACAAAAGAGAAAACAACACCAAGTTCGTCTAAAACCTCCACCACCACCACCAAAACAACTGCTGTTAAAGTGAAATCACAGAGGAAAGCTTATTCTTTGCCTGGTCAGAAATATGATCCTCCAGAAGAGGTTTTATATCTATACATTCTCCTTTAATTTATGTCTTTGAATCATTTTAGTGCTAAAGTGTCATTGTTTTTGCTTATGCTGTTGTTTTTTCTTGGCAGAGAGAACCTCTAAGGATATTCTACGAGTCTTTGTCGAATCAGATACCCTCAAGTGAGATGGCAGAATTTTGGTATGTTTCATCTTTCTTCTATTTGAGTTCTGATTGTGTATGGACATTTTTCATTTCACCATTTTACTGATCAAAATAAAAATAGAGGTGTACCAAGTGTGGTATTAAATTTATGATATGGATGGTAGCTGATTTCTAGATTTTATTATGTGATTTATAGTATAATTGTATTTAGACTCTGGATGTTATGTAATATCTCTTGAATTTGGTACATTGTATTGCATTTATAGTGATGTTGTTTGAGCGGAATTTCAAGGGTCACAACTTCACCCTCCAATATTTAGGAAAAGACAATAGTCTGCTCAACCTACCCTTGACTACCAAAAATTATATGGACATATGCATTTATCACCCAATTTGCAGCTTATCTTTTATGTGCATATTCTAATTCTAACAAATTTATCCCTGTTTGGACATAACGTTTTTGATCTATTGCTGGATATTATGTTTGCTTTCTCAAGGAAGTTAATTGAATGGGGGTTTGGGGATGTTCACTCAAATTCTAGTGTGCAGAAATAATTTCAGCTCTGTCTAGGTGGATATTATCTGCTTCAGTTATTACGTCTATATCATTCTTAATTTATCACTGTAGTTACCTCTTGTCAGACAATTAGATTATTAATTAATTTGTTTGTACATACCTTGTTTTTGCATTCTACTGGTTTCACGAATGAACGTATGCGTCCAGTTCTATGATCACTTATACAAGCAATCATCTGTTTAATGATTAATCCAAGAAATTGATCTATTTAACAGTTGTTTTCTTGCCTAAATAGCATATAATTTTTCTCAGAACTGTGACATTTTCATTCTGAGTCACTGTCGGTTTGGCATGTGATGATTGTCTGAGTGCATAATTTATTAGATTCAACAACTTGATAACAGATCTTGTGATACCATCATGCCACTTTGTCCTTCCAACTTCCAGCAGATGCCAACTATGCAATAACTGTTTTGAACTTCAAGCTTTTGTTCAACGTGCTCACTTTGCATCTGTTGGAAAATGGAAAACTTTCCTTCTACAGTTTGAAATACTTATCATCATCTATGCCTTATAAAAAGTTAACTATTTTGGGGTTGGCAACATTCATCGAATGTGCTATTTCGCTCTATAAAGATAATGTGCATTCATTAGCATAAGCATATCGATTGCTTTGGTATTAGATGGATGAAATTTGTCATTTTTTCAAGGCATATGCTTTTCTGTCGTTTGTTATCTATTATTTCATTTTAGTTAGTTTTCTTACCTCTTATCACCCTTTTAGAAGCCTCAACTTGCATCAAAGCCTTGCCAAGTAGGGTCACCATTGGCTTTGTCCTAGAAGCTTGAAATTATGAACCGACTTACCTTTATTTTATATTGTCTTTGGGCAATTCCTAACTAAATTTGACATGATTATTCTCCACAAAGAAGTAACTAAATATATTGTCAAATTTAATTTTCAAATTTCTGCTTCTACCTTCGAACTTTTTATGGAATAAAAAAACTGCAAAATATAAAAAAAATAAAACTAAAGAACACTATGGTTTTGACGTTTTATGGCATGAACTGTAGGATCCACTATAGAACATTAGTCCGTATACTGTTATAACAGACCCTTTTAAACCTTTGTATACTTGTGGGTGGTAAACTTTCCTTAGCACTTCATGTTTGACCTGCTATCCATGCTACTATACTTGTCTAAATCCCTGTAAGGGCCAAATCTGAAATTTTGTGGGCCTGAAGCGAACTAGTAAAATAAGGCCCCCAAGATATTAATATAAAAAATTGCCTCCTATATATATAGTAAAGGAAAATTTTGGGGGCCCTCAAAATTTGGGGGCCCAATGCGGATCCCTGTTCCAATTTAATATGAGTGAAAGTTATGTTTAAGGCTTGTAGTCTCTATAGAACATTCTCAAATATGGGATATGATCTCTTCTTTCATGGTTAATGCCTTACTTGAACATTTGGATATCCTAATTTGATTGGCGGGAACAAAAATATCTTGGCAACCTTCAAATATGGTGACATGCTTTCAAGACCTTGATCTAAATCAAGGTCAAGGTTTCTTCAACATCTTTGGTTCCTTAAACTCATGAAAAGAGTAGAATCTAACTTAAGAGCATGTTGCTGATTTCATGCTCTTCTTTTAGTTGGTGTTTGGTTTCTGATTCACCTCTTTTCGAAGTTGTGAAAGGATAGAACTAAATGGATCGTGCAAACCAATCTACAAGCTATTTGATCGTAAAACGAGATTATATTAGAACAAACTTGTAGGTTGTAGCTCTAACCAACATATCTTGATCTAGATATTGCTTTTTTTTTTTTACCCCGCGTTTTCATATTTTGGCTTTATATATGGAATGTATAACCTGGATCCATAGTCTGAGAATTATCACGCCATTTTCTGTTGTGTTATTATGGTGGAACTTATAGAATGGAGTGAGTGTTTTTTTTTTTTTTTTTATGATGAAACTGTTGTTTTTCCCATCATGGTAGGTAACTTGCGACTAAACTAAAGATCTCAAGATCGTGACTGAGCAAATCCAATTAGACTATGGGATGAAACCTCCCTAGCGCTTCGGTTATAATTTTTCTCTAGAATATAATTCTTATTGGTGGCAATCAGTTTAAAAAAGGCCTACATATATATATATATATATATATCCAACTTTGGGTATTTTTTATTTTATTTTTGCTTGGACCATACTATTTCTTGTTTTCTTGACACTAATTAGTTTCTTAGATGCATGTAAATAATAGTAAGCCATAGGTATGTGTTCAAAAAGCATGTCGATCAAATCTAGGCTCTCCCAGACTGGCCTGGTTTGACAGGGTTCTAAGTTCCAAATCTAAATTTGGCAATAAAGAACCTACTAAATCAATGTGACTTGGTCAATTTATAAGAAACCAACTAGTTCTCTGAACTTGAAATTCAGAGTCCTGATAGTGATTAAACATTTCTGTGCAGTTTGTTAAACTATGATTGTTTACTACCCAATGTGCAAGTTCCATACTTCATTAGGGTGAACTTAACAAAGACATCGCCTATATATTTCCTGTTGCAGGATGATGGAGCATGGATTATTGTCCCCTGAAAGAGCAAAGAGAGCATATGAGAGAAAGCAAAAGAGACAGCAGCAACTAAGGAGTGGAGCTCCCATCAAGTCTCTGCCAGTACCCAGTAGAGCAGAAAGCTCACAAAAGCAGCAAGTCTCGAAAAACGGTGACTTAAAGGCCAAGAAAAGACTCACCAGTGGGAGTGACGACGATGAAGACTTCATCATGAAGCGCAAGAAAGGAAAGGGATAAAGAGCCGACGCCCCTCTTCCTTCAAACCAGTGTAAACCCATCTCCTTTCAACAGGTTAGGAAAAGTTGGTTTAAATTCATATTAGTGAACTTGAACTGCCAAAGGCTAGTTTTTTAGACATGACCAATAAAAAACAAAAAGTTTTCTTAGACATCCAAACAGGCGATAGATAGTTTCTAACATTCTTTGTATTTCCTAATTAATGTTTAGTAAACAAAGAGAAAAGAGAAATAAGTATAGACCTTTCGCGTTCTTATTTATCTCATTTGTTCATTTGATTGTACTTTTGAGATTAATGTTTTGTTAATGACGGGTTTGGCTTTAAATATATGTTTCAGACATTTTGGTTCTTTGTTTTGCATGGCATGCTGTAACGAGCCGAGATGTCTGAAATTATTATATATTGAAGAACTGTTGAGACATACAAGTGTGACCTTTACTTACATAAAATTGAGGAGAAATTAACTATATACCGAAGATAAGCTTGAAACTGTAAGTCATGATTCATAAAAAGAAAAGATCGAAAAGTTTCCACATTAGCTGATAAAATCGTATATATACTTCCTTCATGGAGATATTACTTTGTTCTTCTTTCTCTGTTTTGTTATTCAAGATGTGAGTCTTATGGTGGTTGCTGGTAATTTATGTTGTCATGGTAGAAACTGTATGTTCTTAAGTAGAGGTTCATTCCCTTATATAATTTTCAAAATTCCAAACCCATCTCAAGATTCTAAGTGGGTGCTAATTGTAGCACTCCTCAAAACACTTTAGGCACCTCAAAACGCAAGGCTTTTTATTCTTTTTTCTTCTTCTTCTTTTGTTCAAACTTCAAACACGAATAACCAATTTGATTTTACCCATCGAATGGTGGGATTTATATCCTACCTATCGTTGCTATTGATGCGTCACTCACTAAGGTGGTGTTTGTATTTATAGGCATCTAAATCTGACACATCTGAACCTTACTTGTTTAAACTTGACTCATGTATATTTAATATATATGACTTGTTTGAATACATTTACCTCTTGGTCGAATCAAACTTTTAGTGTGAGTATTCACCCAAAAAATTGACCTGAATTTGAGATCAAAGGTCTAAGTCTATGTACAATTCAGATGAGTTTATTTTAAAATTTATAATGTTAGATGATTTTGCACAAGGTCAGATTTGCACGAGTCAGATTAAATGCCTAAAAAAAATCAAACACAAGATGATTTGATTGGTGGAAACACTTCTTGAATGTGATATTATTTTTGAACTAACAGTTTGTTTGTTGAGAACTTTTCAGTCACGTTGTTAGCTAATGCTTTGATGTTGGATCAGTGTTTGATTCTGTTCTCACACTGTTTTTTAAGAAGCTGAACAAACCCCACCTACTTTTGAAATGGGGCTTCGGAGGAAGGAGATGAAATGGGGTGTGGAAAAAGGAATTCAATCGGAAGCTGTTTTTTGTTACTGCAGGCAGGGAAACTGTGTTTTCGTCTTGTAAGGGGTGCCATTAGCGTTGGGCTGCCCATATGGGATTCAGTGGGCTCTACAATGAGCACTCATTCAAAATGGGTTTGCCCTTCTCCAAAATAAACTTCTAATATGCAGGGAAGATTTTATTGGCACTCCCCAAAACTGTTGGCAGGCTCGCGGTGACCGCAGGCTCACTATCGGTCATACAAAAACGAGCCCGCCTCCAAGTTTTTGGTGAGTGCCAATAGAATTTCCCAATTTGTAATTCTTATATCATGGCCCATGAATACCTAGCCCATTAACATCCTTGACAATTCTTACTTATGATGGCCAACTACTAAAACTAGCATTTAAATTTGAAAATGACCAAAAACAAACTAATCAAATTTTGAGGATTTCCTTTTCAGCTAAATTTCTTCTTTGCGCAACTGCAAGGAGATCTATGAAGTAGACTCGTTAGCTACCCAAAATTTCTCAAATCCACAATACATACAGATACAAGACCTTATCATGGGACCCACCTACTATTCCCATTTTTGTAGAGGCTCTACTTATCTACTTTCTCCTTTTATTAATAGCATCTCTACTCTCACTCTTAGAAAAAAGAAAAAAAAAGTTGGCAGTTTTCTCACACTACAAAGCTCTAGGGCTTCAAACCCTTCTTATCTCCCACATTTTGGTTCCATTAATTCATTAGGTTAGGCCCCTCCTCTCTCTCTCTCTCTCTCTCTCTCTCTCTCTCTCTCTCTCATGGATTATAGATTCTTTTTATTCAGAGTTTTTGTGTTACTCTTTTAGTAGTAAGTTCATAACTCACCTTTGTCCACCCACAAAAAAGAAAGAAAAAATTTTAAAAAGCAAAATTTAAACGCACTTTTGTAAAAAAAAATTTAGTAGTAAGAAAAATAAATCACCTTCGCCCACTCGAAGAAAAAAAAAGAAAAGAAAAGAAGAAAGGGGATCGACTTAAATTCTCCCAACTACTATGCTAGTTTAAGGGCATGTGATTAATGTGATATTGATGACTTGCTAAAATATTTTAGTTATGGTTATGGTTAAATCAGGTTAATTAAAATATGATTAAGACAAAAATTTTGACATTTTTGTTTCCTTAATTAATTGTTAAAGATTTTAGTATACTTTTCTGATCCAAAAAAAAATGTTTACTTTGTGAATTTTTTCGATAAACCCAAAAAAATATTGTACATTTTGTACCTTGTACTAGATTCAGTTTAGGGGTCATAAAAGCATAAAAACTTAAAACCCATCATCTAAAATTTAGGGTTTTTTTTTTTCTTTTTTTGTGAATCGAAAAAGATGGTGTAATAAGTTAATCAAATACTAAGTTGACATTTGACCCCATAATAACAAGATAATCTGCTACACTAGTACTAGTATATGTTATATATAATCTTCCTCCTCCTAGGTTCAGATCGACTTCAGATTTTAGATTTCCCTTTGATTTTAGGTGGGTCCCACAACTGCATGTTCATCACGTGTGTTGATTACCTATCTTAAATACACCCACAAAAAGATTTATTATGGGATCATCTGTGTAGGTATTTAATTTTCAAATAAAATACCTCTCTGGTCCATCATTCATTCAATTTGTTGTATGGAGGATGGTCTTTCTTTTGGTAAACGTGATTTCCTCTAAATGCTACATTTGCAGATCAGATATCAGATGAGATGTACCAACACATCATGAATTCCATGTGAATGATCGATCGTAATAACCTAAAAATATTCAAATGATGCCCTAAAAAAATATAACTAAATGAAATTTTAATTAGTAATATACAACTAGAAACAGCAATTAATGAAAATTAACACACATTCATATAGTTCTTTTTGTTTTTACAATAATCATTTTTGTTTAGAAAAACGCGTATTAAGAATCTTACGTGTAATCACACGTAACATAGAAGAAAAAAATGAACAAAAAAAGATCAATAAAACTTTTTAGAAAAAACACGTTTTAAAGACATCGATCGGCTTAATATACAGTATATATAAGTTGGTTCTTAATTTTCTTTCTTTTTTTCTTTTTTTGTTTTTTTTGTTGTTTTGTTTTCTGTTGGGTAAATCCAAAAACAAATGTAGGAAATTGAAAAATTGGGGTGTTTTTAGAAAAGGGATGATTTGAGGGAAATGAAAATTAATGTTTTTTTTTTTTTCTAAACTATTTTTGATCATTAATTGGTTTCTTTCCTTTATATAAATATAAATATATATTGAAGAGGAGAATTTGTAAGGATAACATATATTTGAAGTAATTCTTAGCTAGAAACCCTCTCTAAAATGATGACAATAATATATGCTAGCTAGCTAGGTTTCACTATAAATGAGGATGACATTGTCATTGACATTGATGATGATGATGATAATGATGATGATATGGTGAAAATGTTCATAAGAAAAAAGCATCTATTATACTATATGCAGAGGATATGACCTTTCTAACACTTATTGAAGCCAATAAGAAATTTATTATTCCTCTTTTGTCCTTCAAAATGCTACAAATAGTTACAAATTGTAAAAGGTAGTTTGGTGCATGTTTTCAACTTAAAAAACATTTTTTAGACATAAAAAGTTCAAAGGATCATGATCAACTACTTCTCTTAGATATTGATTCATACTAGTTTTCCCATCATCATTTTTTTTGGGAGTGTCAGTTTTTTGTTTTTTGGGTTGTTTCAATGTATAAATCATAGTAAACTGATAGTATTCTAGCAAGATAAAAACACTAATAAGTAGCAAGTTCGTGATGATTAGAATTAATTAATTTTGTGTTTGTAACGTGCTGATGTGGCATTGAAAACTTACATGTAAACCGTGACTGATCATGGGTCGATTTTTTTTTTTTTTTTTTGGACCGATGAAAATCTAGACAGAATGTCCAATGCATAAGAGCATCTCCAATACAAAAGTCTTATAAGACAATGTCTTATCTACGTGACATGTCTTATAAGACAATGTTTAATCTACGTGGCAACAAAATCTTCACAATAGACATTGTTGAAAAAAATGCATCTCCAATGCAAATGTCTTGGGATGACTTTTTAACTTATGTGGCACTTAATTTTTGAATGGGTCAAACTTATTGTGTTTAAAAAGTAACTAAAAATTTTGGAGGGAAAAAAAATTGCTGATGTAGAAATAGACATTCTACGTCACAATGTCTAGAATAACTACCGCCACATCATCATCACATCCTTTCTTCACATTAGCATTGGAGAAAGTTTTTTAAAGAGAGTGTCTATTTATCCTACGTGACAGTCTTATTTTATCACATTCACATTAGCATTGGAGATGCTCTAAGTGGTATGGTAGGTCTTTACTTTTTGATGGGATGATTGTGTGGGTCCTACAGTGCCACATCTACTTTGTGCATTCAAAAAATATTTTTCGTTTATAAATAACCAATGAGATCACAGTTATGTTTGAAAAAAAAAATTTCCATTTCTTCCAATTTTCTCTCCTGAATGTAGATTATATAATTTTGAGTCTACAACCTTGACCATACTGGTTTATGTACTGGACCAAATGCAGAAATCAGAATCTTCATCAGTAGGTCAGTAACACAATAAAAAAACAGTTCAAATATAACACTAGCTAAGTGATGAACTGATTGATATGTTGTATGTCGTTATTCTTTGAGAATTTTTTATTAAAGAGACTTGGGTCTCAAGTCTCAAATGGAGTCTGAAGAGTTTCATTTATGCATGTAGTAGTACTCTCCTAACTAGGTCATGACAGTCATGTAACCATAGCTATATATATAGACTACCTCGTCCAATAAGAGCTAGCCTAATCACCGACCAAATTAAAGATATCTTAATTGAAACCAAGTGTACTAAAACGAATTTCATTGGTTCATGACAACTTGTAGTAGATGAACTAGCTTGCAGCTAGGTACAATATTATTCAACCTTTTTCTTTGTTCTTTTGTTTCCTATGTTGTACATTCTTGGTTATAGAGGGAAAGAGAGATGAAAAACTACTTAATTATACCAACCTACTATCCATCATTTCATTTGGCAGTCAAGTACTACATTGTTAGAAAAAGTAGTTAATAACCTAACTTCCATATTATTGATCATCATTCATCACAAGTCCTCACATAACCAAAGTAATTAATTAATTAATTAATTAATGGGACCAATATTGTTAGATGAGTATGGTCCACCTTGCGTGCCCCGTGTCTCGCCGCCAGCCAACCCTTTCGATCGCCTGTTAGACCCACATAATTATATGTGATACATGTTGTGTGGCTCCATTGTCTCTAATAGTTCAAGTTAATTTTAAGAGCTAGTGGTAACCTAACATGGTATTAGAGCTGAAGATTATCCAAAAAAATCATGAAGTCAAGTATTATGCTAGTGATTAGCGAAAAATGTTAAATTAGTCCCCACATACTAGTTAGCGCTAATTAGATCAGGGAGTGTTAAGCGAGTTGCAGCGTGCAATTCTAAGAATGGAATCCACCGACGTTAATTAAGTCTGCATAATTATGTGATATACATTATGGGAACACGTGCACATTTTTATCTCATAGTTGGAACTTTAAGATGAGCAACTAGCTAGTTGCATGCTTAACACATACACATCACATTAATTATTATACATATATAGTTAGTTTCCATGCACAGATTTAGGTTCAGTTAGATTCATAGAGAAAGTGATGATCTCTTTGATACTAAATATATTAAAGATAGCCTTCAATAAAAGAAGGGTACAATCTTATATTCCCTTTTAAGAATAACAAATTAAAATGAACCAACCCTTTTTGTCTCAAATGAAGCTTCATATATAGCTATATATAGTTTTAAACATGAAAAGAATGACATATAATTAATTAACAGCTAATTAAAAATAATCAAAATCATAATTCTACGTAGGTAAAATAAATCGTATCACCAAAGATCGGTAGAGATATCAATATTATGATAAGGGACCCCATATTGATTTGGGAATAATCATATTTAACTAAGTAGGGTAAGTTCATTAATGAATTTAGGCCATTGATATTGTTTGCGTCGACAAGATTACCATTAAGTATTAAGCAGGATGGGTACCTCGACTTCATTGAGGCCGGACCACTGCGAGATGTGACTCATTTTTCTTTTATTTTATTTTTTGGAGTCAAATAAAAATAATCTTAAATGATAATTGAAGGGGATAAATTTCTTTATCTCATAATTAGAACACAGGGTAGGGAGGGATGAATGCAACTTCTAACCAGATCATGAACTGGACGTACAATAATTAATCACTAATGAGACCCCTAATGGGGTCCCTAATTGCAAAAAAATATAAGTTAAAATGTTTATTTAACTTTTTATAAATTAAAAAAATGGAAAAGAATAAAAAAGATTTTACCGCGAAAAATCATTTTTACTTATTTAATTAATAAATAAATCAATAAAATATTGATTTCTTAGACAAAATTAGACATCATAGATTTCATCAGTTTATGTAAAGGACCCATGCATATTGATAAAATCTCTGAGTTGTTTTATACTAATATGGGCCGGGTTGGGACAAAATCAATAGAATCCTCATGTGCTGAAACATTGTGACACTGTAAACCCTAGTTTAAGTATCTAGCTAATAATATACTAGCAATTAATTAAATAATTAACAAGAACCCTTAATTAATTTAAAAGGTTTGAGAGATCAGTAGATCACTGATTGAGAATTGAAGAGGGTAGCTAGTATATGTGTGTATGGTCCTAATGGGAGTATCCAGGGGAAGGGGTGGTAGTGGAAGGGGGTGAGTGCTGGTGATCTGTACATAAGAAGATAGAGATAGATAGAGAAAGATAATACATATAGAGAGAGAGAGAGAGAGAGAGAGAGAGAGATGAAATGAACAGGGAAAACATAGGTGAAAGTGAAAAACTGAAAATTTAATGAGGGTTGGGAGGTACAATAGAAGAGGACCCCATTGTACCATGGGTGCTAGCAGGGTAACCCATTTCTTTGATGGTCCCACCACCCTCCCACACAACCCCTCTCTCTACATTTTTCTCATCCCTCACTCTCTCTCTTAAGTATTGTGTATGTCATTGAGAAATGATAGGTCGGTCCTGGGGTCGTTTTGAAAATTTGAAGGTGCACGTCCACCCTTTCCCTTCACTACTAAAACCCTTCTTGCTCTCAATCTCTCTCATTATTCTCTCTCTCTCTCTCACTTTCTCTCTCCAACTCTCTCTCTCTCTCCTCTCTAACTCTCTGTGTGTATGTATGTGTTTGAGGGTGATCTGTTTAAAGGTGTACGTCCAATCCCATTTAGTCTTCTTCAATCTGTGTGGATCTTTAAAGTTTTAAATCTTTATCTTTGTTGATCACTTGTTTCTTCCCACTACTTTCTAATATGGGTTCCCTTATTTCTCTCTTTCTTTCTTTCCTTAAAACTACAACTCATCCCTTAAAAACCCTAGCTTAATCACAATCACAAACACCTCTCTCTCTCTCTCTCTCTCTCTAGATTAAGTAGAAGCACTAGTTCTGGTGGAAGAAAAACAGAGGCCATCTCATAAATTGTTAATAACTAATCAAAACAGGTGATCAGTTATTGGTTTGGATCGTTTTATTGGGTAGTGATCACCATTAAAAATGGTGGAAACAATGAATTCATCAGAGACAGAGAGCAGTAGCAACTCGGTTTCATCATCCCAATCTTCATCTGGGTTATCTCAAATATCTGATCAAAATCAGAATCTGGCGGTTTCAAATCTTCCCAATAACAAAGAAGAACCAGAACCAAAAAGAACCAAAAGAATGAGAGATTGCGGAAAACACCCAACTTACAGAGGAGTTCGAATGCGTAATTGGGGCAAATGGGTATCCGAAATTCGTGAGCCTCGCAAGAAATCAAGGATCTGGCTCGGTACATTTCCAACCCCTGAAATGGCTGCAAGAGCCCACGACGTAGCCGCGTTGAGCATCAAAGGTAACTCAGCGATTCTCAATTTCCCTGAACTGGCCGGGTCACTACCGCGTCCGGCTTCACTATCACCAAGGGACATCCAAGCTGCTGCAACAAAAGCAGCCACCATGGAGAAATTTAATTCTTCCCTATCATCTTCAACGTCCTTTTCATCTCTGGGTTCATCAACATCTGATGTGTCAACAACTGAAGAATTAAGCGAGATCGTTGAGTTACCTAGACTCAGTTCAAGTTTTGACTCACCCGAGTCACAGAACGATTTCATCTTTGTTGACTCAGTTGATGGGTGGCTTTATCCTCCACCGTGGTTACAGAGTGCAGACGATTGTGGGTTTTTTTCCGATCAGTTAGTTGTGCCTGAAAGTTCGATTTCAACCAGCTTTGAATCCTTGTTGTGGGATTATTAGTATTTAAATTGAGTTTTTGTGTGTGTGTTTTTTTATCTTTCTCTTTTTAGCCCTTTCCATTTTTCTTCAAAGGGCTTAATAGTTAAGCACAGTTTCAAGTTGTCTAGTTTCTCTCTCTAGTTTCTTTCTCTGAATTCTCTTTCTCTCTCTAGGTTTCTCAGTCTGTGTGCCGATTCACTGAATCAAAAGTTGTACAGTTTTAAGAAAGAAAGAGAAAAGATGTTATAACTGATCATAACTCATAAACTTCTTGGTTGGAGTAAACACATTAAAGCCTCTCTCTCTCTACTTTCTCTCTCTTACTCTGTTTCTTTCTGTGTATGTGTTTGATGTTTTCATGTTGTTTCTTTGAACTTACAGACTGAAACAAATTAAAGTTTCTGTTCCCTTCTTTAGAAAATAGAAGTTTAATAATGAATTCTCTAATTGGGTTTTTCTTTTCTTTTCTTTTTTTTGTTTCCAAGACAATTAATTTAATCTAAATCTAATCTGTGATTAATTAAGAACCCATTCTTTTCCTTTCTTTTGTAAATTAAGGAAACCCATTCTGGTTTGTCAATTTGTTTTTGTAAATACATATTTCTGTCTCTGCTGACTGCTCTTATTAAAGCTTGGAAGCTTCAGCTTTATAATCTCAGGTGATTAATTAAACAAAATCTTCCTAAGTTCTAATGCTCTCTCTCTCACTCTCTCTCTCTCTCTCTCTCTCTCTAGACTGATCAGTCTTCAGGTGTATTAAATGTGGCCAGCTGGGGATGATTATATGGGCAGTTTTGACAATTTATTACATGACCCACTTCCAGAATTTTTATTTGTTTATCTCAGGATATTTTGTTTGGAGAATTTTTTTTACCACTGTGTAGTTACATAAATTTACATCAGTCATTTTTCCTCTTCATAACTTACACAAAAATGAGGGTAAGAAATGTTTTACCAGAAATCATTTGTCTCTTTTGTTTTCATTTCCTTAATCAAGTACTTTCCCTGATAAATAAATAAAAATGTCAGACCAAATATTTTCATGAAATATTTATTTGATCTCATCAAGTGGACCAGTTTTTATTAGGAAGATTAAAGCAGAGCAGATAATAATAATGAAGTGAGTAGTACTTGAAAAGTAAATGGTAAAGCAAGAGAAGTAATTTCATTTTAGGTGTGGTGTTGCACGTGTGATTCCCTCTTTGATGTTTAAGAAGTATCATTTGAATTTATAATCATTAGAAATCCTTAGTATTGCAAAGAATTTGTGACGATGAGAAGGTGTGAAATTCTTAGTTTTTCTTTTAGACTAATGTAGTTTTTTTAATTTTTTTAAATAACCCAGGTCTTTGTTCTCGGTTGACGTAGGCCACATTACAATTCCTCTGTCACATACCGAGTAATTAAGAAGGAAAAAAACTTATACCAAGTGGCCAACAAGAAGACCAGTGTAATTATACATTACTAAATTAACTTTTAGTTATAAATTTGTTAAAAAAACTAGTCACAATGGTTTTAATGTAATTTGAATAAAATACTTACTACATTTTGACAACATAATTTTTTTAAAAAAAAAACCTTGTTGACTTTATTTTCTTTTATTTTTTATTGAAATTTTTGTTCGCCTTATATATTAGTATAGATAATATAATATGAACTATATGAAGCAAATATATCTATAATTACAAATATTTCTCCCTCAACAAAAAAAAAATGATAAGAACTTCTATAATTTGTGTAGAAGGAGCACCGATCAAAAAAAAAATTGGAACTTATGTGCAACAGTGAACAAAAAACAGTGATAAACATAATATACATAAAATAAAGAAATATAAGATAATATCTTCTTTTTTTCCTTTTTTTACTGCAATACTATTACTACTACACACATATGTTAGATATTTTTTTTTTCAAAAAAAAAACATGATATTAGATCATTTTACCCTACATCAACTACAACATCAAGTGATTTGCAATTGTGGTCAATGAAATCGTTTGTTTAACATTTTTTTTATAGATTTAAACAAGTCAATAGTTAATTTATTGATGTTAAAGTGTATGCAGATTTTGAATCAAATCACAAATTCAACTCCTAATAATTTTACCATCTCTATAATCTATTTAACATTATTTCGTAAAATAAATAAAACCAATGGATTTTCACATTGGGGTGCCAAAATTAATCCTGCATTAAATAGGAGTTAAGTTGCCAATCGGACTCCCCCATCACCTTTACAAGTTACGGGCGTACATACCCAAAATCAGTACTCTGATTTATCTATTAATTTTCTAAAGCCATTTGATTCATGCATTTCTTTTCATCATGGGCTTTATTCATGGGCCCATTACTAGTTATAGGCCCACGACTAAAATTTTGGAATCCGATGGCTATAAATCATCGACAGGAGGATTTCTAACCTTTTTTTTTTTTTTTGTTTTCTGAAGAAAGTCAAAATAAAAAAGCTACCCGTGGACCATTGGATTGTTGGTCTTGGTATTTTGTGCGACTACACATTTTTTAAATCCAATCTGTCGACAGACTCTTTTACGACATAATCCACTAGTGGTCCTGTGGTCTATTCACCTAAAACGAGGACCTTACTAGATTCTAACTTTCTTTCTTTTTTTTTTTTTTTCAAGATGTGAGATGTTGAGGGACATATTTCTAATTTTAGTAATAGAAACCATCCCACTCTTTAACGTCCCGAATTGTGCTACCTTAAGTTCTAATTTAGAGGAAGATGTGTACTGAATATTTGTAGACTGTCGAATACTTTAAATTAGTAGAAGAAATTTGAGTTTTTTTTTTTTTTTTTTTTTATATAAGTTATGGGTTAGGTGCCCTTAGGCGTTATCATGAACAACATAAATCGTTATCACTAGGGTTATAATGTCAAGTAGTTTCATCTCCAACTCCCGTCCCCAAGCAATATTATTATCAAGATCGTATGTGGTGAAAAGTGTGTGTAAAAGACTCATTAACTGCACGATCAAGAAAATAAATGAAGGAAGCTTTTAGATTTAAGAGTGAGAAGTACATTTTTTTCATCTCCGATATCACAGGGGTGGAGCATCCAAATCCAACAGTTCTGTCTACTGACATTATTCCCTAATTGTTGTGTGGCCTAAAAACGCCTACGGGTACTATTCGCTTCACGTTACGGCGTGTGCGTGGGGTAGCACGAGTCATTGTTTTTTTTGGCAATTGCCGGGAAAACAAAAGAAAGAAAGAATAATTGTACTTTTACAGACTACTTATATGCATACATGACATATGGTAGTGGAAGACAAGAAGTATACTTACATTTGTTTTGTACAATTTGGAATTTACGAGGTTAGAATCATCAAAAGGTTGGAATCAATCATTCATGGATGAATGTAAGCATGAGAGATGATCTATATTTGGGGGATTGATCGTACAAAATATTTCATAAAAACAATGAGACATTATGCTCAGAGTAGATAGCTAGGGACATATTTAGATAGACAAGTTATTTTTGATACACTACAATTAAAGAAAAAAAAAATCCTATATAAAGTAAATATTAATTTTTTAAAAATTCTAAAAATTATTTATATTATATATAAAATACTTGATGATGAAGCTCAATAAGATCTCAACTAGAAATACCTCTTGGGTATTTACACTACTGAGAAAACGTTAGAAAACTCGCTAGCAGTATGCAAATGATCAATCATCAACTATAAAGAGATATCTATTAGTTTTTATATTATCATTGGCTAGTTAACAATTTTGTATTAAAAATTAAAATTACTTTTAAATTAAAAAGTAATAATTTTTATATGAAAATTTCCCTTTCTCAAAACCCTAGTCTCAATGCCCTAATTAGGGTTTAATGGTGCTACCATTCCAAGGCTACTAATTAAGTCCAACTAGTATATAGTAATATATACATACAGATTCTCTGGCAATGCTAGCCCACCATTTTTTGGGGCTTTGTTCATTCAATTCAAACCTCATTCAATCTTTTAGACCCCAAATAATTGAGTAAGTTTGGATTTGAGTTACAAACTTAGACTTTTCGTAGAATTATTTTTATTTATTTATTATCTCATTTGGATACAAAATCCTTTTCAGCTGATCATCCCACCAAATCAGACACAAAAGTTTGGAACCCACTTGGAAATTTGGAATCTTTTCTTTATTGAACACGGTTTTTTTCTCCACCTGTAGACATAATATCGTACAAGAAATAAAATCTCTTCATGACCCCATTTCATAGCTGTGAGTGCTCTCTCTCTCTCTATAGATCTCTCTTTCTCTCTCTAAATCAAGATTAAAAAGGATCCATCTTTTTCATCTTCTTTTTGTCTTAGTTATTAAAATAATCTCAACCTTGTTTATTTGTACACTACCTACTGATATTTTCATCTTCTTTTTGTCTTAAAATATTTTTTTTAATTAATATGGTATTGAATGGTTGGAAATTGGGAGACTTAAAACCTAACAACAATATATTGATCACGGAAATTAACTAAATTTTGTCGAGATTTTTGTCTTTGTAATTAGAGGCCATACGATTTAGGAGACGTCGGCCACTATCTCAAACTTAGTCAAATTATTTATTTATTTTTTATTAGTACGACCGATTAGTAATTAGTTGTTATAATGTTAAGTTGTAGATTACCCAAAAAACCTGTTCGAATATTTCGACCCAATTTTCTTAATGGTCTAAGTTCTGAATTCTACTCAATTGTGTTTTTTTTTACTAACTGGGTATTCGGGTTGTACCTACTCAATCTCAGGGTCAATGCGTACCTCCAAGTTGCAGAGAGAGCTTTTACCGACAGACTAACTCTCCTAGGATTATTGTACACTAATTAGTAAGTAGCACGCCAAAGGTGACTCATGAGTGAGTCACTGAGTAACTCAGCTAGATGGACGTCAGTGTTAAATCTGGCAAAACTTAATTTTGTCTTGCAGATTGACTCTAACCTTGACTAGTTTCAATCTTTATGTTAATTTGATATGTGGTTAAACAAGTTAGAATTAAGGTTAAACATTTCTGACATGTATCCGGTCAATCATACGAAGGTTAAGATAGATCGACCATGACTCGTTTCCTTACTTTTACATAAAAACTGTTAAATTAGTCAAATTAAGGTTTGAAAAAAACACTATTTCATAAACTAATGGGAGTTAGGGTTTAATAATCAGTCACCTCCTCGACCACCCAATTAACTCGGTCATAAATTATAAGATCCATATATAGCATTGTTGTTCAATTACTACAGTGGCACGTGCACCTACAATGAAACGTTGACCTTAGTTTGTTATGTAAATTAGAAGAAGATCGCAAGATACGCTAATGCGCGCATTGCGCATACACAGGTCTTTTTAGAAACAAAACAAGTTTTAATTAAGTCTGAAATTAATTAATTAATAAATAATTAACCTTTAAACAGTAAGATTTGTCAAATAATTATGAGAAACACTGCTGCTTAATAGTACGACCAGTCACCCATTAAGATACATAAATAGACAAGATTAATTGTTTAAGAATTTAATCACTGTAGATTGGTTTCATTTAATTAAGCACAAAACAGGTGGGCCCGTCCGACAAAAATTGGAATATTTGCACTTTAAATTAGCTTTAAATGTTTAATTAAATCTTTTAAGGGCTTTATGTTGTTTAATCCTCGTGATGACACTAATAAATTAAGATCACAACCAGTGAAATAGATTTAGATGAATTTTTAAGTTAATTAATACTTTAGTTTTCATGGGCTCCAATAGTCCATACAAATCAATCAACTAATCATTCTCTCTTAAACATTAATTTGTGATAACTAATAAATTAACTGCCCTAATAGGATATTAAAAATAAAATAACTACCCTAATTTCAAAACCATAATTTAATTTCTTTTTCGATTATTCTAATTAAAAAGTTATTTAAAAAATAATAGTGTTTTTCCCTTGAATAATGAGATTCTATAGCACATGGTTGAAGCAACGTATGTACGTAGAACATGATCTTATGGATCGACCAATGCGGGTAGCTCGCATGGCAACTTGACATTTAAAAATCAGAAAATATATATATATATAAATGCCCATAATTAATTAACAGAAGAGATCAATTAATTGTTTTTTAAATTAACCTTAAAAGATTGATTAATTGAATCTTGGTTGAACAAAAAAATAGAAGTAAAAATATTAAAAAATAGAAAAGGGTACATTTGATTTCAAATATCAATATATAAGTGATCCTGCAAGATTTGATTATAGATTTATATTTTGTGTTGATGGTACTGTAATGGGTGTTTATTGTTTTGAAGACTTCAGATTCAAAGTCTATTTAGAGTTGAAGACTGTTTAGAGATCTAATTGCTTGAAAAGCTTAATTTAATTGGCTAGCTAAACAGGGATAATTTATGGTTGTGCTAATAAAAGAGCAGCAGCTATACATGTATTTAAGGGGTGTAAAAAACGGGTTGGTTGAAGATAAACTGTTCTGGTTCTGATTGATTCTGGTATTTTAATTTTAATTTTTACTATTTTATTTTTATATGCAATAAAGGAAAAATCAATACTCATAAATTGATATGGGTCCAATATTTCGGTTCCAATGGATTATTATTTTTTTATTTAGGGAAAGTTCAAATTTTATTTTTTGAACAAAAAGGGTAACATAAAAGAAAATTCAATTGGATATTGAAGTTCTCAGAATCAGAATTGACTGTAATAACAATGATTTTGGTTCATACGTAGTACTGGCATATGTGAAACAAGAATCCAATAAGAAATCTATTCCAATTCAACTTTTGTGGTATTAAAAGTTTTAAAACGACGTGATTTTTTAGAATGATCCATGACGAGCATAATCAAACCTCAATTCATTTCTAAGTGATACCGGCCCATTTGCCAATGTTAAAAGTAGCATGTCAGAAATGAATAGGCATATGTGGAACCAGAGTCTAAGAGATCGATTCCAATTCCAACTTTTTTAGTATTAAAATTTTTAAAATCATGTAATTTTTTAGAATGATCTACATAGTGAACAAAATCAGTTCTCATTTCCTGTGATACCGCCCCATTTGCCAATTTAAAAGTGGCATGTCGGGGATGAATTGGCAAATGTGGAACCAGAATCTAATAACAAATCTATTCCAATTCAACTTTTGTGATATTAAAATTTTTGAAACAATCTAATTTTTTAGAATGATCTACTTAACTAGGAGAACCAGACTTCAATTCATTCTCATGTGATGCCGCCCCATTTGCCAATGTTAAAAGTGGCATGTCGGGGATGAATTGCATGCACGTGTTATTAAATAGTCCAGGTTAGTCCTAATCGACAAGGTAGGGTTTGGATGAGTGATATGATTGTACCTTGAAAATCCATGAAAGAGGTCTGAGCACTACCATGTGTTTTTAAGGGGTGTATGTTTCTCTTCCATCTCTCTCTCTCTTCCTTTCGCTATTCTTCTTCTTAATTACGACATGAGCTTTATTGCATATATATATATATATATGTCTAGAGAGAGAAAGAGAGTTGATAAAAAAAAGGAAAATGGAGAGAGAGAAAGAGAGAGCTATATGCATAGAGTTTTTGGACTCATAAAAAGGAGCTGTCTTGAGTGTATGGACCCCGGCCGGTGGTGTTATTAATATACATATAGAACAGCAATAAGGCCACGACAGTGATTGGTCATAGTTAGTGTGCAGTGGGGTTAGGGTTGGAGTTGGATTCGAGGCTTTTATGTGCCCTATTGACTGTTGAGGTGATCAAGTGGTGTGTGAGTTGTAACCACTCATCTTGTGATCATGGGGCCAGCAGGCAAGATGAGGAACCCGCACACCCTCGTTGAATATTTGATGAATAGAAAAGCTAATAGGTCACTCGGTTTTGATTCAGGAAGTTTATGTTAGTAAGAGTTTTTTGTTTTTTTTTTGTCTTTTATAGAATAGTATATGTAATATACATATATATATATATATTTTTTAAGAGCTACTTTTTGTCCCGCTTCTCTTTATATAAAACCTTCAAAAGGTTTTCAAAGACTAACTATTTTAATGTTGGTAAACAATACCCGCCATCCCACTGGGTTGTTATCCAAACCCACTTTTTGACTGTCTGAATCCCTACCAATAGCAAAAGTGGAATTTTGTTAACCCACATTACAAGTGGGTTAACAAAATTGGACTCGTTTATCTATATATGTGCCATGTACATAGGTAGGAGGTGGTATGTGGATTGTGGGTCGAAAGATTGAAGGTAGTCAATGACGTAGTAGAACAAAAAAAAAATAAACTTTTTATCTTGTATATCACAACCCATGGCTAGGATTGTGTGGTGATGCTCACCTATCTTTACAGTTACAAAGTGGGGGTGAAAAAAAGGTAGCTAATGATGTATGGTCGACCAATAATCCTTAAATATCCACAGGTGTCAATGACCCACTTGTTGAACCCACAACCAATTCTTTAGATAGTGATAACAACGTATGAGTGGTTCTCATAATTAAAGGTCCAAATTAACGACAATCGATGGATGTCTGTCCAAATATGATATGGTTAGTCTGGCTAGGGTTCTTCTTTCATCAATCAAATCTACATGACTACTCATTTTTATGGGAATGGGGATATGAGTTGTTTTTTAGATCCAGGGTTTCTGGCTTCGTAGAGCACCTAACTAGTCCTTACATATTTTTTTTTTTACAATCACAAGGGCTTAGATATATATGCATGAGCTTTTTGTGTATTAATTGCGTGAGCATCTTATGGTTACAGTACATAGGTAGATTTTGAACCTGGGTCGAGTTTAGGTCATAAATTCAAGTACCTTCAACAACTTTACTATTTCAATTGATAAACATGCACATAAATCTATAATCATTTAGTTATGACCTCGGGTCATGTGACCAGCCCATGTTAAACCGGGACTTAGAAAACTATAAGCTTGATTTTTTGAATTAATTAGCTTAAGTAGACATATAATTCAATGCTTGATGACAAATAACATTATTGAACAAAATCATTCATTTTTGGACTACTTCACCAACAAAAGAAGAAAGAAGAGTGGGAGCCGTGCATGTTTTATTTGTTCCTTTACTAAGAAAAAGAAAAACCCAAAATATAGCACAGTTTGATGGTAACATAGCATCAAATAATTCGATTGTTACCAATTAAATACTTTTGTATCATTTGATTAATTATTGTGTTTTTTGTCTTAACCATTAGGGAATAATGAGAAATTTCTCAACTTTTTCTTGAGAGAATTAGCTAGTATTGATATCTGATTTATTACTTATATCAAACCTTAAAGTCTTCAAACCAAAAACTTGAAAGGATTTTTGAGTGCGATAGTATATAGATTATACATACAGACCATATATTGTCACTCTCATATTGACCCTTAATTTAATTCATGGCTAGAATTTGAAGAGAAGCAAATGTTTTAATCCATATATTGAAAAACTAAAGGGTGATTGTTTTTTTTTTTGCCTCTAACTAGTGGCACAGGTCCATAAAGTTTTCCACTATGCCACTATTTAGTGGTTAGAAACAAAAAAATATTTTTTATGGGCCTGCTACTAGTCAGAGGCAAAAAAACAATTACCCCCTAACTCTTTCTTAGATGTGATAATGTATATAAATACTATTCTACCTAAATACGTGCCGCCAAAAAAAATTAGGTTAAGAGATATAATAATAGTCTCAATCTTCTTACATGTATTGATTCTGTCTCCACTTAACCATCATAATACATTATACCATGAGTTTCGGTCAGAAGTATGTTCCAGAGACCTAAACAAATGGAATTAATTATAAGAGACATAACCCTACCCGTAAGACACATGCAAGGGCATACAAGCCAGCCGGTCTTATTACGGTAGCCTCACATAAATAGGTGGAAATGTTTTCACTCCGAAAAAAAGAAAAACATTTCCTAAT
>MVGT01002328.1:2183235-2220719 GCA_002174775.1 Macleaya cordata | reverse complement strand
TATTATAATATATATTAAATTATTATAATATTAATATATCATTTCTGGGTGGCGTAACTTTTTCGCATCGCGTTAACCATACACCAAATTAGTGACTAAAGTGCAAGATCTAAAG
This sequence comes from Macleaya cordata, assembly GCA_002174775.1. Classification (NCBI taxonomy): domain Eukaryota; kingdom Viridiplantae; phylum Streptophyta; class Magnoliopsida; order Ranunculales; family Papaveraceae; genus Macleaya; species Macleaya cordata. Next base: position 2,220,604 of record MVGT01002328.1, on the reverse strand, counting down.
TTGTAAGGTACCCACTTGCCTTGCTAAGTTGCTGGTTTTGGAGCTATGAGGTGCCCTCTGGTGGAACTAGATCCTTCTTTGTAACATGAATGGCGTCTCTTGGTTTTTCATTTATTAGTGAAAATGCAGTAATGCAGCTTGTGGCCCTGTGGGTGCCTTATTTACCTTTTCCTCCTTAGGAATATTACACCATGCCTTATTACCACCTGCTTTTATGGGGATCTACAAACAGTAATCTAAAGACTGATTTTCCATAAGGGGATTCACCTACCCATTTTAGAACTTTTAACCGGCAAATGTTTGAAATCTTTTTCGATTAAATTTTCGTTAGAATGAGCTAATTGGCGGATATGATGAAAACATCCTCACCAAAATTTCCCCTTTGGATCAACTCCATTTGTTGCACTAGTGGGGCATTAAGGCATGGTGCAGAATTACCTTAATTTTTTTCAAGGAAACAAATGTCGTGTTGGGTGATATTTGTTTTTTCTAAGGAGTCGGACTATGACTCAGATTGTAGTGCTCTCACTGAAATTCAGACTAAATTTTCTCTTTTTCTTTTACTCGCGCTCAAAAGGTGCAACTATAAATCTCTCAAAGTGATCTGCATCAAATACATGCCGAATTCCAGCAAAACTCCAACCCTAATCTCATCAGCTGAAATCTTAATTGTTCCTACCATCTTCCACAACTAAATTTACAAAACGAAAAAAAGAGAGAGACCCTTCACCAATTGCAACTCCCTCTCCCATGAAAGATCGATCTTATTTGTGGCATTTGCCCGTGCACTCAGCTGCGCCTTAGTAACCATAACCTGGTCATTAAAAAAAACAGATACAAGGTTAATGAATCATATACGTACTCTCTATTCAAGCAGATGCGCAAACTACACAATAGCTTTAGTAAACGGGCACAAACCTGAGTTATCCATAGGGTTTCCAGCAGGCATCGGCTCAGGCTCTTTAATGTCCACAACCACAACATCTGAGGTGAGGAAGGTCCTAGCTACGGAAGCCGCGTGCTCCAGGCAACATCTTACCACCTGAAGTTCAAGAAAATATGAGAATCTGGCCAATTTTGGGACAAATGTCATAGGTGTAATTTAACAGCGTAGAGACTGTTCAGTGAGGGGAAGGATTAAAATGCAACTAACAGTTCAGCTAAAATGATCTGTCATCTGCTGATACTTGAGCAATTTATACAACAAACTACTAATTTGTTCTCCAGTCAAATAGAAGTGCAGCTAAGAAACATAAACAAACTAGAAATCTTCATCATCTTGAAGATACAATTCAAAGAACTAAGAGGCAGCTTACCTTGGTAGGGTCAATTATTCCAGCAGCCATCAAGTCCTCATATTTCCCAGTTGCCGCATTGTAACCATATTTGACGTTGTCATTGGAGAGAACCTGAATAAGGAATGTCACAGCACAACTCAGCATGATATTGAACTCAAATACCTACAACAGAAAAACTCCTATATACAGAATCTATTCCCAGCCTTGATTACCTTCTCCATAACTACACTCCCATTGTCACCAGCATTTTTAGCAATTAGCTTCAAAGGATAGCATAACGCCCTCTTAACGATATCTGCCCCAACCTGCAAAATTTACAACAATACTCTAGTCAAGATTGCCTTCAGATACCCAGAAAAGAGAAACAGAGGGACCGGGAAATAAATATGAGTTGAAGGCCACATCCAAGTATTGTAAATGTATTACCTTTTGCTCGTCATTATCAAGGGTTTCCTTTATGGCATCAACCTTCAATGCAAGTCTTAATAGAGTGCAACCACCACCGACTACTATACCTTCCTCTACAGCGGCCTGAGAAATTGCAATTAACCACATTATTAAATACCATAGCAACTTAAGGGGACAACAGACTCGACAAGATCCAGAAGGCAACTTAAGAAATCAATTATGGTGTACATGTCAATGAGAAATACCTTTGTTGCATTAAGAGCATCTTCTACTCTCAATTTCTTTTCTTTCAGCTCGGTCTCAGTTTGTGCTCCAACCTGCACAAGTAAACAAGGGACATCAAAAGAGATTAAAAGAATAAAACAAAAATAACTCTCAAGAATTAGTTCAACAACCTGCCTGCATTTTGATTGAGGTAGGTCACTATGTATTACCTGAATGACAGCAACACCACCAGAGAGTTTTGCAACTCTCTCATTAAGCTTTTCTTTTTCATAATCCTGCTCTGCAACCTGCATAACCCAAACATGCATCATTTGTATCTCCCGGGAAATCAACAATGGTAAACAAATAACACCAAAACCAAATAAGCATGAATTCAGGGGTTAGACCTCAATGAGGTTCCGGATCTGCGCAACTCGCCTATCTACTGCCTCCTGAGTGCTTCCATCACCCACAATTGTAGTTGTTTCCTTTGTAAGCACAACCTTGGCAGCATGTCCCAGGACCTCCTTTTCAGCTTTGTCCAGGGATAGTCCGACTTCTTCTCTAATTACAGTTGCTGGAAACAAATTACAAAGTGCTCTTAGGAACCCAGCGAAAACTGTTAAGCGGAACAAAATCACGTTCAAAGGAGAATAAAAATATGAAAATAATTGCTAAGGTAGATACCTCCAGTCAGAATAGCAATGTCATCAAGGTACTGGCTCTTGCGTTCTCCAAATCCAGGAGCTTTGAGTGCAGCAATCTTTAAAGCGCCCCTAAGCTTGTTTACAACAAGAGTTGCAAGAGCTTCCTGTTCAATGTCTTCAGCAATTATCAAAATAGGGTATCCTCCTCTTATAGCCTCTTCCAGAACATTGATTAGATCCCTAGCATTTGTGATCTTTTTGTCAACAAGAAGTAACTGCATAGACAATATTCATCTATCAGAAAGCTTGAAAGAACTAAAATAGTACACAACAATCAAATAATTACAACTTAAAAAAAATCTCATAGAAATAAATGTCAGAAACTCATGACATAATCACGTGCCTTGCAGTTCTCATATTCAGCTGTCATTTTCTCGCTGTCTGTGACGAAGTATGGGGAGATATAACCACGGTCAAATTGCATTCCTTCCACAACATAGAGGCTGTTCTCAGAGCTCTTTCCTTCTTCAAGTGTCACCACACCCTTCCTCCCCACTTTACTCATGGCTTCAGCTATCATATTTCCCACTTCGTAGTTGTTTCCTGCACTAACAGCAGCCACATCTGCAAGTTCACTGTCCTCAACCTGCAACATAAAAAAAATGGTGTCACATCCCTTAATCCTATGAAGACTTCAAAAGGAGGAACTAATAAGTAAAGCTCAGGACTTCAATCAGACCTTAAATCAAGATAGTAGGCCGTATACCAATTGAAAAGAGAATTAGCAAACCACACATCCTCAGAGCAATAACATACTAGAGAGCATTCTAACTTACCTCTTTTGACATTAGTTTAAGCTCAGCAACCAAAGCTTTTGTTGTCTTCTCAATACCACGTGTAATTTGAACAGGGTTTGCACCAGCTGCTACCACCTGTATATCACCACCAAGTTAGCAACAGACACCAGAATAGGTCCTCTTTAACTACTCAAATTAAATCAATTGAGAAGAATGTTTTTTACAAACCTTAACACCTTCAGCAATCAAACCTTGGGCAAGAACAACAGATGTTGTTGTCCCATCCCCAGCCAAGTCATTTGTCTTTGCAGCAGCTTGTCTCACCAATTTAGCACCAATGTTCTCAACAGGATCTTCCAACTCAACCTGAGTAATTATTCAAACTTTAGCACTACAAATGATGGAAAAACAAACTAGAACCCCTCACCCAAAACACGGAGAAAAAAGAAATGCTTAAAGTGATAAAAATGAGAACAAAGATAACTATGTCGTCTTAAGCCAACACAGCTACCATACTAAACTCTAGATTTAAAAGCATCATATAGAGGTGTTTACCTCCTTGGCCACAGTCACTCCATCGTTCACAATTTTGGGGGAGCCATACTTGCTCTCCAAAACAACATTCCTACCCTTTGGACCAAGAGTAACCCCAACTAGATCTGCAAGCTTGTTAACACCAATCTGCAATGGCAGAAAATTAGAGATATTAAGTATAAATTGCAACAAATCAAACACTGTAGAACACAAACTCAACAAATAAATGTGTCACAAACTCACTTGCAGCTTCTTAATGGCCGACCCATCCTTGTTAAAATACAACTCCTTGGCTGCCCTAATCTTTGGTGAACATCTTCTCTGTAGAACCACATTCTGTCTCCTCCCACCAAAAGACATTGAAGAAATTGAAGAAGAACTTGAAAGCTTCTTGTCCAGGACACGGCTGCTAGGAGCAGCCAATGAACCAACAGAAGACATGGTGGACGCCATTTACTTTGAAGAACCTGATAATTGGCATAATAATTATTCCTCAAATCCCATCCTTAACATTCAAATAAAATAACATAACCTTAACCCAACAAAGGCAAACCACATAAATCATGAACCTACTACTAACTTCAACATATGAACAGAAGCTCTAGAATTCACCAAAATCTTTACATGGGTTTCTCGTAAGACATCGAACCAAACTTATAATCAAAAACATAATATCTATCCATCTCCATAATCTCACTCCTCTCTTTTCCTAACCTAAAGTGAGCTTAAAGCTGCTCTCCATTTTCTACTCTAAAGTCAATAGTTCTGAGCTGCAGATTTGCACATTTAGGTACAAATTTGTCGTTAATGGAATTACATCACCAAAGAACAAATCGCAGCTTTCTACAACATAAATCAGAATCTACTGAAAAGGAAGAAACTTTATAAAGCATAACCTAGCATACTTTTTTTTACTGTATAATTTCTCCAAATTAAACTCTAACAAAATCATAAACTGAAACCCAAACCCTAATTATGCAGAAGCAATGAAAGTAACCTAAAACCCATAATAAACCCCAGAAACAGATTTATTTGAAGGATAGTTACAGAGTCTGGTAAACAAAATCGAAGAGAAAAAATGGAGAAGAAGATGACGAACCTGAAAACAGCTACTGAGAAACAAGGGTTTTTTAAAGGAGAGCTTTGGATGGATAAGACTCAGTGAAGAAGCTGTTTTTTTTAGCTTCAGAAACTCCGGCAGAGTGAGAAATATGAGAGAGATTAGGTTTTATAGAAACGATCGTTTTTCACTCCTGAAGCTTCGGAAGAATCTGGGCCGTTAGATTAAAACCAATCTCTGTTTCATTTGGCGCATGTGGAACAATCTAGAATATCGTCGTAGGGGTCTGCAACCAATTGTGCAGTAAGAATGGTCGTCCAACAAATGTCACCAAATCTACTACCCCTAGGGCTATAAATAAACCGGTTCTGATTGGTAAAGAGTGGTTGGAACTTGGAACTTCCATGGCCTCAAGTGCCTCAGTGAGTGGGGATTGTGGGTTGAAATCTCATAAATGGACTTTTTTTATAAGTAAAATATTGAATTTAGGTCCGGTTCCACCTGATTTGTCCACCTCAAATTTCATTTAGCTAACATATATGCAAGTCTTAAATCGTGTTATCCATAAAAAAAAAAATCGTTCTTGGTTGAATCAAGAGTACAATCGTGCACTATAACAGTAGATCCACAAGAATTTAAGAGTGGTATCGTATTTTATTGCCCAATTACAAATACAAGAAAAATAAAAATTAAGTAATTTATAAGTCGCTTATATTTTTTTATTAGCTTTAACCCAACTTTTAATATGTCTGGAAGTTTTAAATTTATATGAAGATAATCTATATGATGTATAGAGCATCCTTGTACCGTTGAATCATTTCCCTGTCGGCCTCACAAAAACCTTGTAAAATAATTGCATGAATAAGCTTTTGCATGCTTATGTTTAAAACTCTTGCCAATCTTGTTAAATCCCGTCAATGATTTATAAACAACTTCTAGCATTATTTCACAATCACCAAGCACCAATAAGACTTCAACCATGAACAGAAACACATTCTTCACCATGTACTCCGTACATGAATATTAACCATCAACAAAATGATGGAAATAGGTTTGAATCTCTCGAGAATGATAGGTTGTTTTTCTCATGTTTTAAGTTTTTTGAACCATCTATTTTACCGTTAATTTTATACCAATTTTTTATGGGGTTAAAATTTTAGAATGATCTGATTTTAAGTGAGGGTTTAAATGGTGAGGAGTTCATCTTCACAAAAAATCAACCCTTAAATCATCTTCACGTGAGCTACATGCCGTTCCTGGCCCATTAAGTTCGAAATTAAATCTTGGCACATGGCAGCCAAACTCCACGAACAGCAATAACCATACAATTCCAATTGCACTAACTGAAAACAACTAAAATTTATCAAGTAATTTCCAAAATGGGTAATATTCATCACAAGCTTCACAGGTCTGTTTATGATAAGATAAACAGTTATGGAACCAACGTGCAATTAGAGGTCAATTAACACCATGCACAGCGTAAGCTTCATAAATTATAAGTTACATGATCAGAAAAAGAAACCTGGTGAACGGAGTGAATTGCAGAGAGAACAAAGCCATTTACTTATTGCAGCAAAGCCACATCTAAATGTTCCATACTAAGCTGGTTCTATAAAAAAAGAATGTCATTGACCCATTGAAAGCTCTTTCTTGCTTTTGCCTTTCCGGGTTCTTCCTTTCCACTACACACAAGTTTCTTGTGAAGAAACCAACTGGAACAAGATTCATATGTTAGCAGCAGACACAAGCAGTTAAAAATCAAGACTCCATGATTTTCCTCATATACTCTATGTTGTCCTCGACTACGGATCAATCAGATTCTGGTGAAAACCATTAAGATTTTCTTTTTTGTTTTCTTTTGTTGATCAGTAGACACATGATTTTCCTGATTAAGAATAATTCTTACCAAGGCATAACAAAAAAACAAAAAAAAAAAAAATTAAAAGAAACTCAAACCCCAATTTGAGTTCTACCAGGTAGAGACTCCACCTGAAGAAGTTCCTTTGTTTTATTTTTTTTTCCTGATAAATTTCATCTATAAAGGATGCTAGGATGAATTGGAGTCTCTCAAAACTTAATTACCTGATCTGAGTATGGGCGTAGCGCAGCTTCCCAGTTTTTCAAGGGACTCATCCCCAAACGTATAGCTCCAACAGTCCAACTTTATCTGCTTTTGCAAAGATGATGAATTTTTCCATTACAGCAAAAAAGAAAAAAGAAAGCAATAGTGAAACTGTATTACAACAAAAAAGAAAACCCAATTAAGAAAAAGAGGCGTTTCAAGGATATAGAAAATCTAAGGAGGTGTGATTTTAAGCGTTTGGCATAATCTACCAAACCCAACCCAAAGATGGTAGATGATTTTGGATGCCAGAATCTGATATAAAAAGAAACTCTGGGTCGACTAGATGTTTCATGCCACAGTCTTAAAGGATCGACTAGATATTTCGTCCTTCAATTTTGAGATTTCGTGTCTCAAAATTACTTTATATTCTAAAGTTACTGAAATTTTTTTAAATTGAATTAACTAAGTCCTTACCTGTGGATCATTTGCTCCCGAAACTTGAGATGATTGTCCCGTAGTTATCCACAGTTGATCCATTTCTCCTGTTATTTATGAACAATCAACAGCAGGCCAGAGATGACTGACATCCATTCGTTACTTCAACTTATTAACCCCTGTTATGTCTTACTCTGTTGAACTTTCGAAGATGAAAAACCTCTTCTCAATGCCCCATAGTGATACAGAACTTCTTAAAGCTATATTTCACCAACACCAAGCGTTGGTAGAACTACAACCATGAAGAAAACCTGAACACTCTTCACCAGTAGTCCTTACATGAGCATTGGCCATCAACAAAATGATGGAATAGGTTTGAGTCTCTCAAGATGATAGGTCGTTCAATAATCTTAGAAACAAACTTCATAAACATATGACAATCCTCACAAACACGCAAGTTCTTTAAGATCCTAATAGGCATTTGACTTCGAGGCTTGTTAATCAACCCAAATGCAAGCGCAAGTTTCTCGCTGTGATATGCGACAGACTTAACTTTCTCCTCCTCCCCAACATCATGAAGAGCCAAATGTGCATCAGGAACAAAACCAGCTTTCCGTATTACCTTTATCAGTCTATTAAGTTCTCCGTAAATTTTCTCATTTTGTGGATGAGTTCGATCATCAGATACAAACTTGTGAACCTCATTATTGATCTCAATCCAGCTATAAGCTGCAATCTTACGGATCTTCCTATCTTTCATGAGCAATCTTATCGATGCCGCATCCTTCCATCTTCCCAAAGCAGCATACACGTTAGACAACATGATATAAGGTCCTGCATCCAGAGGGTCTAATTCAAAAAGACATTTTGCTGCCATCTCCGCACTTTCAATGTCCTTATTTACTCCTGAAACAGATAAAAGGGTAGACCAAATTAATTGATTTGGTTCTTCGGGCAAGCTATTAATTAAATCTACCGCCTCATCCATTTTTCCTGAGCGCCCGAGGAGATTAATCATACATGCATAGTGGTCTAACGAGGGTTTCATTCCATGTAACTCACTTATTGAAAAGAAATATTTCTGTCCTTGTTCGATAGATCCACTACGTCCACAAGCTGAAAGAACACCCACGAAGGTAATATTATCGGGTTTCAGTTTTTCCTGCAACATCTCTTCATAAAGTGCCAAAGCCTCTTGATCCTGCCCATTTTGTGCATAACCTACAATCATGGAATTCCAAGAGACCACATTTCGAACTGGCATCATCTGGAATACAATCCAAGCATTCAAAATTTCTCCACATTTGGAGTACATATCGATAAGAGCACTTGATACAAGCAAATCACTCTCGATTCCGATAAGAATTGCTTTACCGTGAACCACCTTACCGTGATCTAAGGAAGCTAATCTGGCACAAACACTAACCACATTTGAGATTGTATATTCATCTGGTTTGACATTTTCTGATAGCATCTCACCAAACAACATCAAAGCATCTTTCTCTCTTCTATTCCGTGCATAACCGACAATCATCGTCGTCCAACAAACCTCGTCCTTCTCTTTTATCTCCTTAAAAATCCTAGTTGCCTCTTCTAAGAACCCACTTTCAAAGTTTGCTCCAAGAACACTAGAAACTGTAACCAAATCCGGTTTAAAACCTGCTAATTGCATTTCATTAAACAAATCCAAACATTTTTCAGGCCGCCCATTCTTCAAATAACCTGAGATCATCGAATTCCAAGATACAACATTTCTGTCAACCAATCGATCAAACACCCACCTTGCCTGGTCAATTTCTCCACACTTTGCATACATATCAATCAAAGAATTCCAAATAAAAACATTTCCTTTTAGATTACTAGTAAAAATCTTTCCATGAATTTGCTTCCCACGCTTTAAATCCAGTAACTGTGAACAAGCTTTCAAAACACTCACATGGGTATACTCCGTAGGCTCCAATCCTTCTCTTTGCATTTTAATAAACAAACCCAAAGCATCCTTAGAACACCCACCTCCAACAAAACCCTCAATTAACGTATTATATGAAACAGAATCCCGAGTTGGCATTTGATTGAAAACTGCTCGTAAATTCTCGACGAGACCCAATTTCGAGTATGCTGAAAGCATAACATTCCATGAGGAAACATCTTTAAGAGGCATTTTATCGAACAGTTTGAGAGCATCTGAGAGTCTGCCAGATTTGGCGTAAAGATGAAGGAGACGCTTTTGAAGGAAAGTACCATTGGGCTGGAAGGATTGAAGTTCCATGTGAGACTGCAATCTTTTGGCTTGTTCAGCGTCGTTGGTTCTAACACATTCTAGTAAGAGACGACCATAAGCTTCTGCTCCGGTGCTGCAACCACGGACTAAGAGTAAGTCTACGGCTTCCCGAAGCTTTTGCTTTGCTTTCATGTCTCTGTATTTGAATTCTCGTTTTCTGTTAATTTGATCTGCTTTTATAGTAGAGAGAGAGTACTAAACCTTAACTCTAAACTTTTCGATTTTAGACCAACTTTAAACCGAAGTTAGACCGAAATTAGACCTCGTATTATTTGAAGTGCAAATTGACTAACATTCCGGTTAATGTAAATAAAAATAATTGAAAAAAAAAAATAGGGGAGTTGACAGCTTAAGTCACCACCAATCACATAGTGGGTTTTGTTCACCCATGTTAGATGTGGGTCCGACAGTCCAAACTCCATTGAGACATCAATGAAGTGACTTTTGTGTTTCACTCAGTTTGTAGGCAATAAGCAACTTAAATTTCAATTTAATGATACAAAGAGAAAAAAATACACAATATTGGGCTGAAAAGCCCTCTTTTTATAACGGTTTCATGTAGAAGATAAACACTTTTTTATTTTGTAAGCCTAATCCATACTTTTTAACGTTTTGTAAGCAAAGAAGTTAGTTCCTTCTTTTATTTTAAAGCTGCAAAATTTTGGTACCTAAACTACCCTTATCTTTGCTAAAAAGTATACAGAGAGAGAAAATAAAAATGCTATAACTTTTAATCTACAATTTAGATTTTAGCCAAATTTATATTTTTAGAAAGCATTTTTCAAGATCTTTAAAATGAGACCAGACAACAATACTAAATTCAAAAAAAAAAATCTTCGTAATTAGACTATGAAAACTCATAATTACTTGTATAATAAAAAACAGTGCAAATTATAATTTGCATTGGCTATTTTAAATACTTTTGAACAACTGCACTTCTCTAAGTCTCTATGTAACCAGATTACATAAGAAAAAAGCCACAAAACTACATTTTAAACAATGCAAACTCTAATTTGCATAGTTAAAAATAATACAAATTATAATTTGCATAGGATATTTTTACATACTTTTGAGCATTTGTACTTTTTTTTTTATGTTCAGTAAAGTATTGTAGTTTATGGTATGCAAGTTCAAAGTTAACTGATGTATGCAAATTAAAGTTTGCATACAATTATTTGAGTTTATAGCCTGGTAAATAGGTTTCTATGCAACAATACTAAATTCTAAGTTTCTATGCAAACAGATTGCATAATAAAAACGCCTAATTTGCATAGTAAAAAGCGATGCAAATTATAATTTGCATCAACTATTTTAAATATTTTTGAGCATATGCACTTTTCTAAGTCTATATGCAATCAGATTGCATAAGAAAAAAGTCAAAAAACTACATTTTAAGCATTGGAAACTATAATTTGCATAGTAAAAATCGATGCAAATTATAATTTGCATCGGCTATTTTAAATACTTTTGAGCATCTAAACTTTTCTAAGTCTCTATGCAACCAAATTGCATAAGAAAAAAACTAAAAAAATTATATTTTAAATAATGCAAACTATAATTTGCATTGTTAAAAAAAATACAAATTATAATTTGCATTGAATATTTTTACATACTTTTGAGCATTTGTACTTTTTTATGTTCAGGAAAGTGTTGTAGTTCATAGTATTCAAGTTCAAAGTTAAGTGATATATGCAAATTAAAGTTTGCATACAATTATTTGAATTTATAGCTTTGTAAATGAATTTTTTTTGAATTTTTTATTCATGTGTGGATCTTGTTTTAAAGATCTTGAAAAATGCTTTCCAACAGTATAAATTTTATTCAAATCCGATTTATATTTTGAAAATTATGGCTATTTTTATGTTAAAATTTATTAATTGGGGTTGCTCACGTGCACCATCGTTACTCAGCAGATGAATTTTTCGTCTTTTTACATAGCACTAACGTGTGCGAAGGACTGTCCATACATAAAAAAAAAAGCATATCCTCCACTTTAATTTTTTTTTCAGATGCAATGCCATCCTACTCATTTTCCGAAGAAAAATATTGACTCAAAGCGAATCAGACCTCGAGGTAGATTTCAGATGAGTATTTAACTAAAAACAAACACCTCATAATTTATATCATACATATCCAAAAACAGAAACAAAAAGAACAAAAGGATTTTTCCTCCTTTCACAAGCTTCACAGCTCTGCCATGATAAACAGTTAATGATCTTCGACGTGCAATTTGTGGTAACTTAATTCCACGCACAACATAGGCTTCATACATTACAAGTTGCATCAAACAATGAAAACCCAGGTGAACCGAGTGAATTGCAGAGAGCACAGAAAACGTTTTCTTATTGCAGCAAAACTGCATCTAAATGTTCCACACAAAACTGGTTGTATAAAAAAATATGCTGGTCGTCGTCATCGCTTGACCCATTGGAAGCTCTTTCTCGCCTTTGCCTTTCCAGGTTTCTTCCTTTCTACCACCCGTGAGTCCCTTGTCAAGAAACCCTCTGGAACAAGATACATGATATGTTAGCAGCAGACAAATAGGCAGTGAAAGGATCAAGAAACATGGTTTTCCCTGTAGATCTATCAGATTCTGGTTAGAACCATTAAAGTTCCTTGACTTTATTCTTTTATGTTTTTTCCTGATAAATTCCATCTATAAAGTGATGAGATCGAGATGAGATGATGATGAATTGGAGTCCGCGAAACTTTACCTGATCTGAGGTAAGGGCGTAGCCCAGGTTCCCAGTTTTGCAAGGCCCTACTGATCCCCAAACGAATTGCTCCAACTTGACCTGTGTTGCAAAGATGATGAATTTTTCCAATACAGAAAAAGGTAAAAGAGGAGGCACTAATGAGGCTGTAATTACAACAAAACAGAAAATCCAATAAAAGGGGAATTTTAATGGTATTGAATATCTAAGCAAGTATAGTTTTAAGCTTTTGCCATAATCTACCAAACGCAGCCCAAAGTTGGTATATACTATGTGATTCTGGATGCCAATATCTAATTTAAAAAAACAAAGACAAAATTTTGGATGCCAATGTCTTATTACCAGCTTATGTTTCAAATTTTGATACACAACACATCTCAGTATATTTTTGTGGTGTAGGTTACACTATTAAAGCCCGGGTGGACCAAACAGTTCTCAAGGTACAACTGTACAAGTTGCTTAGTTGAAAACAAGAAAATGCAAAATTTGTCCCGGAAGTAATCAACAAATGCAATGTCTTCCTCGTACAAAATCAACTTAATTTATCATTTCGTAAGAGATAATAATGACTATGCTTACCTGAGGTACCACCACCTTTCACAGTGCAGTTGACATCCCAAAGACCCAAAGTCTTTGTCTCAGAAAATGGCCGAAGGAGATCGGCACGATGGTCAAGAATAGGGAAATAAACATCAAACGGCTTGTCATTGATACTAAATTTTCCTTCACCGGGTTGGATCCAGACACGGGCTATACTGCATTTCCTTCTTCCTGTTCCATAAGCCCTTCCCTTATCATCAACCTGTCTCACTCGTGCTTTGGCAACTTCCTCCTGTTTCTTGCGCTCCATTTCAGCTCTGGTGGATTTTCTCTCATTTTTCTCTAACCGCATATCTTCTATTTCTCTTAAAGGGGGCAATCCTTCAACACCTTCTAAATCCTTCAGAGCAATCAAACTGTCTAACATCGCATCTGTTATTCCTGATGCAGAAATTAGGTCTCCAAATGCACGGTTTGGGCCTGCAATGATAAAATTGGAATCAGAATGAGTCCCTAGAAGCTGTACAAATCAGTAACTACAAGAAGATGATATCGTTTACTCTGATTTTGGAACATCACATGGAGCATTTTAGTTTTGTTTTATCAAATATGTTGATCTGTAAGTCTCCAAGAAAAGCATGGGAAAGTGACTCAGGTACTCAATAGGAAAGTACAGCTAACATGAAAATTGTAATTGCCATGTTGTATGTTTACACTTCATAACAGATAAAAGAAATTGCATATTACTTTAGCTAAGACTGTTAAAAATATTCCAAGACACAAAAAGTCTTGCAGACGGAGACACTCACCTTATGAACAAGATCTTAGAACTTAGGAACCTATCCTCACAGAAAACCCCAGTTGAAAAATACTTGTCAAAACTATTCAGAAGAAATTTAAAAATTGATATAAACTCAACCTCAAGAACAAACTTGACCACTTTATCCAAATTATTTCCACAACATCCATTTGCCATGGGATGATAACTGAAACCAGTTGCACGATCCACTGGGTCAACTAAAGAAAGCATTTCAGTCTTTTCAATTTCATTGAAATATGGAGAATCTATTACCATGATCTCTCAGTATTTCAGCTCTAATGTTCCCAATTTTCTATAAACTATAGTCCTGTGCTGTTTTTGGTTCTGACATAGACATCTCAAAAAGCACACCATATAGGTCATGCATAAACCTTTCATCTAGTTTCACTTTTCTTTTTTTCTTTTTTTTTTTGGGGTGAGGAGTTCCCCTTTTCTTACCAGTTCCATTCATTTCATCAAGTTGAAAAGCTAACCTTATTTTGATCAGTAATATTGCAATGATATTGATTAAAAGATCCATCACATACTACACGGTCGGATGGTTCCATAGATTGAATCCTCAAATGAGCAACCCTCTTTTCTCTAATCATATTCTTCTTCTCTACCTCTTTTCCTTCAAAGTCAATTGTTCCCTCCACCCAGAAACTAAATACTGAGATAGAATTTGAATTCAAGGCAAAAACAAACGATAACAACAATAATATCAATACCCTTTTAACCACCATCAACCCAAAACATAGAAGGACTCAAGAAAATCTTAAATTCCTAACACAGTTTCACCTGAGACAATACTTCTGAAAATTTTCCATCCATAACATGATCCCATCATGGACATTATAACAAACAAACAAAAAATGGATGCAAAAGAACTAACAATTTCACAACAAAGGCAAAAAAAAAAAAAAAAGAAAAAAAAAAGTTCACCTTTCAACTGAACAGAAAGCAGTTTTTCTTCCTCCTCGAGCTGCTTATCCACTTTACTCGTCTCACTCTCAGCAATCTCGTCTCTCTCACTAGGTCGTCCCTGGTTTCTCTCTCCTAAATCAAAAACTTCTTCTGTTTCTTCAATTTCAAAACTCCAAGGCCTATATCCATCCGCCGTTGGCCAACCATCATCTCCAGTACTCGTCTTCTTCGATCCAAAATCCTTGTCGATCTGTCCAAATACATCTCCAGTTTCCGAAGAATCTTTAGACCAGGATGCACCATTGCTAACTGGAGCATTTTCCGATCCATCATTGAAGTCGCCATTGCCATCTGCGATTCCGGAAAGATTTCCATCCTCGTTTCCGAAAATGGAATCTCCCTCATTATCGTTCTCCAGAGAAATTTGCCAGGAATTCGAGATTGACGGATCTTTACTACCATCATCTCCCTTGTTCCTTCTATTGCTTGAGAAACATCGTGATGTTTCAAAGATGAATGTGAAATTAGGGTTTTGGAGAAGGGGAGGAGAAGATCGAGTAGTGGTAGAAGGGGAAGGAGAAGGGAGAGAAGGATTTGAAGAGATTAGGGTTAGAAAACGGAGATGGGAACGTCGGGAAATGAATCGAGAGAGCATTTTGTGGAGAGTTCTGTGTGTTTGGGTTTGAAGGGAAGAACCAACCACCCCCAAAAAAGACTGAAAATCTTGATGTTAGGGTTTAAAGGGTGGTTAATGGCCGGGCGGGGCTCCAATTTTTTAGACCCGAGTAGAACCCGATTGATTCAGACAGTTTGGGAGGTGGGGGTCCATCCAAAGTTGATCTGAGTCATCTGACTGGTGTGCTAAGTTATATAATTGCGAAGTGAAGATCAAAAATTCAAAATGTGCATTTAAAAGTCATTTTTTGTTTCTGTTTGTGTTTTTTTTTTTTAATGTAAACCCATTTTAAATCTGCTAAACGTATTGAAAACTTCTGCTCAAAAACTTATATGTGAATTTATCTACAATTTTAAACTGAAGAACCAAAAGGTAAGAAATTCTTTCACCTGAATCGTAGAATAGATTGATGTGAACTTCAGTTTTGATGTTTTATTTTTTTATTTTGTTTTTTTTGGCCACACATATCTCGGTAGGAAAATTCACATAATGCAAATTTTTAGTGTATCGCGGTTAAAATCTTCGTTAATTTGGACTCTTGGCAATTGGATATATGAACACTTTGGGAAGGGGGCATCCTAAAAGGCTGCTAAAGAAAAATCAGCTCACCAGGGGGGGTTCTGAGTTCTGACTAATAATTAAAGAACCTTAATAGAGATCAAAATCATCTGGCTGCTCAAAAGATGCATAATATGACTTTCCCTCTTTATCTGCTTGATTCGACGCATTCATGAAACATGCCGGATAACATTTTAGACATGACCAAGTATTGCTGGTACATACAAAATCTCAAGGAGTTCTATATTTCAAGCTCTGCTAATGCAAATTGTGAATGATTAGATGATGATCAGTTTCTCTAACAAGATTGATGAGGCGCATATAATCAGATAAAAAAGAGACAGAATTCTACAAAACTAAGTATTCATTCGGTTCGGTAACTATTCCTCAATAAAGGGCAAGAAGCTCTGAAATCGCATGATACACCTTTATCTAGAGAAGGCATAACAGTCCACCAATCTGCCTAAGAATTCCTTCAATTTCTTCTATAGAACTGGTATTGGCTCATGAAAATTGCACTTCCTCCAATAATGTGGCAAATATTTGAGTGCAGAAAGAAAAAATGATACAAGATCAGAAGGGACTACAAAATCTTTGATGAAGCATTTGTATTTCAAACCGCAGATTTGGCATGCACAATCCCTCTGAGGCTCATGCACATCCGTATGATAAAAACTACCCTGTTACTACAAATAATTTTTTTTTTTTTTTAATGCCAAGGATTCTTCTTTCCTCCTTCAACCCTTTTTGCACTAGTTGAGCTTGCTTTTGAACCCTGCAATAAAAAAGATGCTAGTAAAGACTTCTGATCACTTACTAAAGAAAATGCAAAATTAGTTTGAAATCGTAATTGGGCTTACCGATTTTGATTTCTTTGTCTTTCCTCGGATCCTATTCTTCTGAGGTTTTAGTTTGTATATCCGCACCATCCAATGGTGTGTTGTGAATACCTGATGACAACACGAAACATAAATCCCCAAGACATGCTCAGACCACACATGTTTACTAGACTACTACAATGCATAAATAAATATGACAGAATGTAGTTTCACCAGGAATGGTCCAGTTTGCTACTCGGTAAGATCTTTAACGTGGATGAAATTTTCTTATAGAGGGAACAGTATGGGAAAAATGTTGCTTGCTTAGGCATAGGCCTCATTTTCAACAAATAAATGTTTAGAAAATTATAATCAATTCTAGAATATTAGAAACTCACATATTATGTAACATAATTAAATTTTACTCGGTGCGAAAGTTGTGATTATTTATTCATGAGATGGCTCACAATCAGCCATTTACTGGCTCATATAACTGTCTATTTATATACCTCCTCAAAATGGGTAAGCTTGAAATATTTCTTCCCAATTTCAGTCCTCCTTACTCTGTCAAAACCTTTACCATCTGTTTCCACGAATCTGAAAAGAAAAGAGAGAAATGAGAAAACATAATGCAAATCCAAGCAGAGAGTTCAGAGGATAAATGAATAAATCTAGTCCAGGATGGGAGAATACCTGAAATATGAGAGTTTGTACATGAGGCAATTTAGCATGGTTGGAGTAGCCTGAGCATCGATCCGGTACTGACCATCTCTCTTTTACACAGACGAAAAGCAAGTACAAGAAAAAGTTACTTTCAATTTTTCAGTTCTAAAAAATAGCTCTTGAAACCAAAGAAAGATGCAAGAGACCTACAAGTATGTCTATGCTTTCTTAGCCAAATGAAAGCCACCAGTACTTTTCTACAATTTTATTATGTACAAACACATGCCCACAACTCATCTCCTTTTAGAAAAGCTGCACATAGAAAGTGCAAAACTCTGCATGTTTGGCTGTCTTATAATCTAGATTCCATAGACACAACTTCACACACTCCTCCATGTTTTAAAAATTCTACCTGAATATAGTTACGAGTAGAGTAGGGATCTTATATTAAAAAAAAATGAGTAGAGTAGGGATCAGCATAACTGCTTTTGTGTACATGATTTTGTACACTGCTCCTTGGGGCTCACATGAAGATGTTTCAAGGGCTTATCTTTGGTAAGAAACTAAGGATGTTCTCCTCACCAAAAATCATCTATTCTAATACTTCTAACCCATCAGCCGTTGGTTCTCTATTCACCGTTGATTTCGAACCAATGGATGATAGGTTTAAAATTTTTAGAATGGGATATTTTTGGTGAGGATGTGTATGCTGATCCCTTCTCCTAAAAGTGTTTTCTGCATGGAATGCCACATAGTAGATATATAGACGCGCTTAAATAATACAGCCAACATAGATCAATGACAGGAAGATTTTTAAGACTTGTTGTAAAATTCTAAATATCAAGTAAAATTAGCATTTAAGCTACAGTAAGATCTGGTGATATGCATCATAGTGTCAACTTACGAGATAGTCAGGTTCCTTGATGTGAGGAAAGACGCCTCCTCCAATACGCACCATCCAGAGGAATTTATTTATATCATCACTGGGGTAGCCAACAAGACCTGAATATTAAATCTATGTTAGTAAGTTAGAAAAATCGGATATTTAATTCTAAGAAATCATTCACAAATATTAACCAAGCTGACCTCCGAAGACGACAAGAACATATTTAACATCCAAGGAGTTGAAAATCTCCCAAGCGGCCTTCTCTGGAGAAGACATGGCAGTACCAACAGTTGCAATATGGGTGTTATTCCAGGTGTTATTATCAACAATGACAGTACGATTGGCCATTGCAGTGGTTTGGTAACCATAGTCCCACCATGACGCAACCTGCAAAACTATTTCATCAGTATCAAGTCCATTTTAGTTCTTTTGGTTAGCAAGCCAACATTCAGTCGTCAGAATCTTAGGCAGCTAATTAACTAAAATCCATAGCTCTCAAAGTCATCATGACAACATTCCCTGTGCTAAAACATGTAAGGCCCGTATGAATAAGTTTGATACTTAGCTCTGCTTCAACTGAACAAAGAGCAGTAACAAATAACCAAAAAGCACATACATTTTTTTTTTTTGATCTGCCAAAAAAAAAAAGCACATACTAGACATGATGACTTTGAGAAGTTAGAACAAACTAGACAAAAGGCATCACAATATTTAGTGACAGCCATATGAATGATGGTTCAAGGGTAGATCCTGTAATTGAATAAGATTCATCCACCCAGTGAGAAAAGGCAAAATTTAATAAGAATAAAAATCGTAGGAAGACTGACCTTATCATCCACTTCAGTGTTATGGCTTAACCATGCATAAGCTTCTCGGAAATCATCAAAAACATGAAGACCGTCATGTGAATGCGAAGTTAGAACAATAGAAGGAGCTGAATAAGCTTCGGCAGCTGCCCAGACACAATGAACCTACAAGTACAAACACTTTTAACATTCCAATGGAAAGTAAAACTAACATGACAAGAAAGCATGAAAAAGATAATTGTGTTCTGATTAAAGTTCTATAATTCTACGAATTCACTATATTTCAGGTCTTCTTTAAACCTAATTTAAGAGACTCTTTTTTGGGAATTCTAGACATTGATCTTCCGTCTGAGTTTAGATTCCCAAGTGTTGTTGGAAGCTTTGTAAAGACTCCTATTTCCTAATAATAAAAAAAACAAGACCATTTCATCGACAAAAGGTAGCTAAAAGACGTAAATTGATTTGACACAAGTGAACGGTGCTAAAAGTATGGGAAAAAGAACATATCTATCCAAAGGTATCAAATCTGAGGACACAAGCCGTTGAGATCATGACAAGTATAGAGAGGAGAAATTTGACATACCACATAGAAGGCACCCAACAAAATAAGTAAGAGAATGGCTATGACAGATGCCTCAAAAGGTAAAACCAGAAGCCTCTTCTCGATTCGAGACTTGATAGAAGCCTTGACTACAGGTTCCTTTTCTTTCTTCCTGTTCTTTTTCGATGGTCTTTCCTTTAGAGTGTCTTCGTTTTTCTCGGCAGCTGGATGTGCATCAGCCTTCACTACATCATTTTGTACCGTGGCACAAGAAGTAGCATCCCCTGCCTTAAAGGTCAACACCATGACTAGAATGTTAGCTCTGAAGCTGGATCTCAACTCACCACATAGCTGGAAGAATGTGGACTAGAAATAAAAGGGAGAAAAGCAGACGCATGCTTACATCAGAATTGGAATCCCCTAGTATTCCAGGCAATTGAAATTTGATTGATCTTGTGAAAACATCAAAAGCTTCAGAAAGAGCAATTCCAGACAAAATGCATGCTGCTGGAGCCAGTACAAGCATAAGGCGCACCTGGAAAATTGACCCAGAACAATCAGAACAAAGGTTCGAAAAGAACATACATGAACTACAATAATTACAAAGTGAATTTTGTTGTATTGACATCTCCTTACCATGACTCCAGAGAAATATACTGATGTTACTATATAAAGGACAACAAAGGAGCTGGAATCTGATAGCGGAAGAAAGCATGCCTGGCAAACAGATGAGAACCAATATTCACCAAAACAGAGAGAAACAAGCAAACAAGATACATGGACCAACATGGATAGACCAACACACAAAGGAAGAGATTAAGACTTACAATTATGCCAGCTGGAACCAAGAAAGCCAAAACGTTGATGTCCATAAAGTAAGATGGCCAGGTTGGTGGCTGATGTTCACTTACACTAGCAATAATGGGTATATACTTGCTCGCATAGGTTCTGTTTCAATTATACAGAGAGGTATCAGAACGAACATGTAGAAAAGAAGCAGTGGTTAAAAAACTTAAAAATGTTTATTGTTGTTTATGGTTTCACAGGCCAAAGATATTTAATTGCATGGCAGTAACAAAGATCACAAAACCAGACATAAATGAACATTATGACACTATTGGCTGCTTAGGTAATTAATATATTTGCCAATCCATTCCATAATCCATGTGGAATGGACTATGGTGATTTTTTTCCTAATCTTTATCTTGCTTCTTTAAAAAACTTAGTTGCAGAATCTTCAACCTAAGGTGCAGGTGAAGCTTTACTTAACACAAAACCCCCAACCACAACCCAAAAATAATAATATTAATTATTAAATAATTAAACAAGAGGATGTAGCCTCAACATCAAAACCCTGAGTACTCTCTTGAATCCTGATTCATTGCAGACCTCAGAACGTCGTGAATAGACCCATAACAGATAAATCACACATATATGTATAAAGATTCTTGAAATCTCAAAACTACAGTTCATAACCAGGCTCTGAACCAACTTCAAGCCTTAATCACAAGCTGAATTAGATTTTATAGAATCTATCTTCGATGGTTCATTACTTCATCATTCATTCAAGTAAGCTAAACTAGAAAACATATAAATCATAATATGAGTTGTAAGAGTTGGTGCTCACGGATCAAGAAGACTCAAACTACGACCACTCCATCCTTTTGTCGGGCTGGAAGCCACCAGTGCTACAAGTACAGCTACCACAGCCAAACAGACAACCCTGGAAAATGGCGAAAGAACAACCTTCATGTTCCATATGAATATGTCACATATTAAGCAGAGAATGATTTACACTTATGCAATTGAACTAGCGGACAAAGTAGTAGAATCATTTTATCTGTCCTACAATACTTTGGTAGGAGAGGGTCTAAAAAATCTGTAATCAAAACCAAGCAAGCCCAATTCTAGGAAAGTGAAGATAATATCATTTGAAGAGATGCAAATTCACTAAAGTACATATTGGTTAAGAATTTTCTTTCTATGGTAAGCTTTTTAGATCCTTCACATCTTTACTAAATGAAAAAAAGTTCATGGAAGCTTACGTGCCAACAGATACCACAAGTGTAACAGCCACTTTAAACATTTTTGGAGAGAGAATTCCTTTGATATAATACACAAGAGCCACCACATGGATAATAATAAAAACCTGAAAATAAAAATAATTAGCAGGGAGAAAACATGGTAAATAAGAAACGGAAACAAAGAATGAGGTATAAATCATACAGAAACTAAATGTGTTTTGAGCAAAAAGTAAAAGAAGAAAAAATGTATATTAGACAAAAATCAATTAAGGGTCTATATGAAAGCGCCCACTTAGATCATCCCAAACAACTGTTCTTCCTGCCTGTTCAGGTTTTCCTTTGAACAATCTCCTTTTAGTAAAACTATTTCATCACATCCAGAGACATTTCACACATAACAATAACAGTCTCCTTTTCACTTGCTAAAAGATAGTATGCAGACCTTCTTATAAGCATGTATAAACACGCTGAGATATATACAATCATGCATATAAACATAGGTACAGTACACAATAACTGAACACATAGTTCAGTTCTAACTCTTTCTGTCCTCCACTTCGTACCAAACCTCAACTCAACTATTATAACTCCAAAAATAATAATATTAAATCTCATCCTGGAATATATATATTCTTTCAAACTTTCAAAAAAAAAAATCTCATCCTGGAATATTCCATTCTTCTTATTATATTGTTTTTATTAGCAGGAATATTTTATTCACTACAATGTAAAAGAAACATCTCCTTCTGTTCTCTTAATAAATAAAAAGTAGGAAGTAATGTAAAGCCTAGTGATTATCTTTTATAGAATAATAAGAAGATAAAATGGGACATACTATGCTTTGTATCATATGACAACAGACAAGAGAATAGACATATATAGTGATATAGCTATTAAAAAAGTCCCTGGATTTCAAAATTGAATAATTTATGATAAATATAAAATAAATATTTGCAAACAAAGGAAAAACAGAAAAGCAATCCAAAGACTCAAACCATAATTCGTTTGTCAGAATGTGATGCATTTCAAAACAGGTTCTTCAGTCTTCACCCATTTAGAAGAATTTATGCAACATACACCGAATCTCTTACAGAACAAAGACATCAAAGTAACATTGCATCAAATATCAAATTATTCATCAATACAGAACTCACCAAAAACGATGCAAAATGTTCTGATGTCATCACAGCATTAAACCCAACAACAGGCACCAATGCGGCTAACAGTGTACCCAGGACAACCTGCATGGGTAAAGTTATACATTTAAAGGAACGCACAGAGAATTTGTGTCAACAAGGCTTCAAACTGACAAAAGAAATGCTTAATGAAGCAATGACTCTTTTATCGTTTTTTACCAAAAAAAAAAAATTTGATACCCACCCATGCCACTATATTTGAAAAAGTGAAAACTGCTTTTTTCTACAGAAGCCATTTGCCACTATATTTGAAAAATCAGCAGCAGAAAAAGAATAACTTGCTTGGCACCAATTTTGGTTTTCCCATTTTCTATTTATTTTGTTTTTGACTACCTACAAACAAAATTCATGTTCTCTTCAGATCCTTTGTTGTTCTTGCAAATCGTTTTCACTTCAAACCTTCACAGCTCTTAAATTATCCCTCCTTGCTATTTCTAATAAATCAATTATTATCACTTATTTTCGATTAAAGATATTTAAATCTCATACTCAAGTAAGCATGTACCATTTGCTTTTACTATGAATGAAGATTCTCAAACACATATATACTACTTACAAGAGGAGCATAAGCAACATACAGCCGAGAAGAGTAGCGACCGGTTACAATGCACAGAAGCACATGCATTGGAATAAGGTTAATAATAAAGGTGTAACCTCCCCAAGAGCACACCTAAAAAACAAAACCATCACCAACACATGTAAATAAGAAAGAGGAAAAAGAAGAACAGTACCACCATTAATTCACCAAACTTACCATGTAAAAGTATGAAAGAGCATTTAAAGTGGCATAGAAGAGGGACCCAGTGTTCAATGTCTGCATATAATTTGATATTGTTATCAGAAAACAGTTCATAAATGAAATATTAACATTTCATCTTGGAGACGCACCCACAAGAAAGCAAAACAGACAGAATTGTTATTCAGGATTTATCAATTCTCACCTTTATATAGAGATAGAAAGTGAAGATCAAAGCAAATATAGCTACAGCTTCGTTGTCATAGCTTCCAGCTACAGAACGAGATATATAGGAAGGCACCTACAAAGTGATTGAAGCAGAGACCAAATTGAAGCCTTAGAAAAGTCACTGCACAGAGTGGCATGTATGTCTAAAGGAAACAAGATAAGAGTTTTGATCTTTAGAAACACATCTTAACAGATGCATAAGGGTATAACAATATTAGCAGCATGTCTATTACAGAAGTTTCAGTATGTAAAACAACGTTTAAGTAAAAAAATTCTCTTCAGATCTGTTCTTTGTACTAATACATTCGTGATTCATTGTCTCAAAGATCTACCAACAACACAAAACTCCATCCCAACCAAATAATAATAGCAGAAGTGTGCCAAACTTACCATAGCTAAAAGAGCAGCTGCTGTCAATCCGGCACCAGTACCCTTAACTTCCTAAAGAAGATCAAAAAACATATCATTGACATAAATGTGGAATTTTGGAGTTCAAATGACGGACAAATTTGGTCACAAAGCAAACCTTTGTCAGAAGGTAGGTCGCCCAAGCGGCATTAGCAGAGAATATAGGAGCGGTAAATACACAAACAGTTTCCACAGACAGAGGAATGTTCAGAGATTGTAGTACGCTGTAATCAGAAGGTAGTCACACCATAATATTAAATTCCTGCCTCCTGAAGAATGAGCAATAATAGCATAATACTACTCTAGAGGAACAAATGTGAAAACAAGACTACAGGCAGAGAAATGCCAACAACAAGATTCCCAGCCTTGATCTCTTCGAAGAAAATAAAAACCTAAATATAAATACTTACCGCCATAATGTTCCTGCTGTCAAAGTCAATCCAGGATAAACAGTACCACCAATTACACGACCAAGAGGATACCTAAATCAAGTAGGACGAGAATTCTCTTCAGATTTATTTGAAATTTCTAACAAACTAGACAAAAGATTAATGATCATGTATGAAAACTATTACCATGTCCGGTCATCAAACCAATTCCAGAAGTCATATATTCCATTCTTTGTAAGAAACTGAAATCATTAAATATCACCATCAGCTGCTATGTATTATATGCTAAAATAGAATAAAAGAATCAATTGAGTCATGACAATATGTGAAAAACAGAAAGTAGATAAAACAAAAGAAATGAATTGAGAAGACAAATCTTCAGGTCACAAAACAGTTTGTCATGAAAAATAATAGAATTAATTGGCTGAGTCCACGCGATAATTGAAATTTTCTGAGGCGGTACTTTATATTGTATGAATAACCCTAGTGCATCAGGGCTCCTCTATTTCCCCCTACATCAATTTTTGGAACACTCAATAGGAGTTTGCTTCATCAACCAAGAGATGAATATATACATCACGTAATACTATTACATTACAAATACTACGCTTGATTTTTTAAGATTCTCCACTGATGAATTGATCAATTTGATCGTGTGATGTACATGGAATTAATTCTACCAGTGATTAACAAAGCCGTGTTCCATTACTATGTACTGTATTCAATATTGCCAAAAGTCAATTATCTTTATTATTCGCTTATCCTAATGCAAGAAGAGAGTGAGAAGGCCCTTTTCCCACTCCCACATTTCAGTGATTTACCCAATTACACCGTCACCATAAATTCATGAGCAAATAGCTACAAAATGAGTTCAAAAGTTCTAAAATGAAGAATTGTTAGATGTATACAAACTTTCAACTTTCGGTTGATTCTCATTCGCTTAAATCTAAATTCCATTAAAATAGATAAACAGATTCACAACATGATCAGCTCGTAAGAATTCAAATCTTAGATTAATGGAAGATCATATAACGAACCTGAGTAACTCTGTAATTGAAATAAGGATCAAACTCGTGAATAACACTCTCATACTTTATAACCTGTAAACAACATTCAAGGAACTGTAAGACTGAAATCGAAGAACAAGTACATTGAGAATCAACATCAATTCACTAACTTAAACGCAGAATTTGTAAGAAATGACAATTTTAACAACGAGATCTACGAATCTACGAGAGCAAACTAAGATCAGAAGAGTAACGTACAGAGAAAAGGCGGATCGAGAAGGCGAGAACTCCGATCAAGAGAAGGATGAAGAAGGAGAGAACGTTGCCGAATGCGTATCTGAGAGTCCCTACTTCCTTTGCATTCTCCACAGACGCCATTGAAGGCGGAAAATCGAGTTTAATTGTGGAGAAAGATGAAGACGCTCAGAGAGCAAGCCAGGGTTTTTCTGGTTTTATTACGAAGACGAGGAGAAGACTTTTGAAGCAAATAACAAGAAGCTGTTTAATCCGAGTCTGTGATGATCAGTAGGGCATGAAATGGGTCGAGTGGCTCGAGTCCATGTAGATCCGGAGGACCGGAACTGGATGTCTGAGCTTTGTTTAAGGCGCCCCCGTTTTGGTGGAGGGCGCGTTTGTCCATTAGATGCTCCAAGAGGTCCGGACATCTAGGTTATAAAAAAAAAAAAGTTTTTTAGCTGTTATTAATGGACTCTCGTAACAATTAACGTTTTAGCTCAACAAGAATAGTTTTTAGAGTTTGAGAGAGACCTCATCTCTAAGTTGTAGAAAAAATTGGAGTGATTTGGGGTTAGGTTATGTTTCTAAAAAAATTAGAAAAAATAAATAAAAATGAATAAACCCCCTTAGTAATAAAATTAGGCCCAACTCGTAAAACATTTTGTATGTTTTGGGGTTGCACTTTAATGGAGGTAACCCTCCATCTAAAATGGGGAGTACCCCTTTAACAACGGCATTTTTTTTTCTCTTTAGAGCACCCAACTTAGATCAAACGTCAAGTGCCAGCTAGTTTAATTGGTAAAATCTATTGTAAATAACCGTTGGGAGATAAAGGGTTGGGATGATTTTACTGAAATGAGGAAGGTTTAGAATTTTTTCCAAAAAAAAAAAGGGCGGAAGGTCCCGAGGCTAATATACGCTCAAGCAAATTTTAGACAACGAAATGTGCGACGTTATATGCCATGCCGAAGGCATGGGTTGTCACTAGTTCTCTATTAAGTGAAGATAGGTAATCTGAACTTATCGATACGCCGACGAACTGGAACCAACTTACAAATATTGCCCGAAAGTCACCATTTTTAAATTAAATTCAAAAATAGCATCCTCCCCCAAATTTTACTCAAAATCTCCTAAAAATTCCCTCTTAGTTTTGTTACTATCTAGAGTTTCTAGACCCTTTATTTTCTTTAATCTAAATCCAATTCTAGACCCACGCATGAGACATTTCATCTAAAAAGTAAGGGTATTTTCGGGTAAAATAAAGGGTGGGTGTTGTTTTTATATTTAGTTTGAAAATGGTAACATGGGTGCAATTTTTTCAAACTAGAGTATTTTTAATGTACTTTTTCCAATATTGCCTATGTTCCTTGGATTTTCCTGTTACGTTCTACAATTTTTTATTTTGGGAACTAAATGTTGAAAACAGGAAATGAAATGCGCGAAAATGAACCAAAACTGGAACCGACAATCCCAGTTCTAGTTCCACGGTTCCACCTATCTGAGTTCCGGAATCGACTCATCTAATACTTTTCCATTTTGGATACATTTCATAGTCAATCCTAGTTCAGGCTCCACCTATCTGAGTACTGGAATCGGAACCAACAAGAACCAGAACCAATTCATTTAATTGGTTTTTGTAACAACCTACCACTTTAAGCGGGTGAGACCGTCAGACTTGGACTCTTTAACAAAATTTCAAAATCTATCAAACAGTTATTAATATACGTGATGAACAATGAAACTTCATAATATATAGGAATTCAAAATGCAAAAAAGAAGAAGTTAAATTGATTAAGCTCCATTGAATTTTGATTCACTTCTTACAGAATTCCACCATCACCATCAATTACAATGGATAATGATAACATTCCTTCGCTCGATGAAATATCGATCGATGAGACTTCGAATTCTCATTCATCTACTACCCCAAAACCGATAAGCAATTTCGTTTCGAATGGTTCATCAGAACTCTTCAGTGCAAGACTCTCTCAAATTACGGATTTAAGCGATATAATACGTGAAATCAGAAGAGATCAAAGTAGTACAGTTGTTCCACAATCACAAACAACTGATAGTATAATTACTATTCTACATAACATGGCAATTCTGAATGACATACAGAATAAACTTCTTGACAGTTTGATTAACTATTTAGCTAACCATCATGCAAACTTAGACAAGTCCACGACGAGAAATAAGGTGTCGATTAGAGATGATCGAGATCAGGTTTGCGCAGTTTGTCTGGAAGAAATGAAGGTTCAACAATGTACAAGTCGTATGGGGTGTTCTCATAAGTTTCACTTCATTTGTATATATGAGTGGATGAAACGAAAACATACTTGTCCTCTATGTAGGTCTGAGATTCCCATGGATGGAGTTATCAAAAGATGAAGATGGAGTAGTTGAAGATTACTTGAGATTAGATTTCTTCCATTAATCTAGTAAGAACTTCTTCTCTTTTTTGTTTTTATTGTTCATAGATTAAAAGTTTTGTCCTAAATTTTCATAGATTTTTTTTTTTTTGTTCTTTTTCCTTAGTTATAGAATCACTCTTGTTTTTGAAGTATAAGTTCTTAATTTCAAAACAGATGGTATTAATTTAGGGTTCTTGATCATGATGGAGTACCAAAAAACATGGTCTGTCTTAGTTTTTCAATTTCACTTCATATATACAAATATTCCCTTCTGACTTCACCTAGTAGAACTCTCTAACCCAATCTTGTTTCCTGAACTCGAATCCAACTGCCACAACCTTTTTCGTCACTTCATCTATGTATGTATTTAGTACTTCCATGAAAACTAGTATAGAAGTATTGTGGATGAGCCAAGTCAGCGGCAAAATCCAGTTCGCATTTCTTTCTACCTCTGTTGGAAATTCAAAAACTTGATGCAAAATGCAAACATAAAAGCGAAGAAAACAGTGAAACCGACCAAAACTCCAGCAACCACACCCATGAAATTATTTTCATACCCAAAGTGATCTTTTACGTAAACTTTAATCATCTGATCTTCCATTCCAGGTACCTTGATCATGTCTTCCAAGTCCCCGTACTGCGATACTATCAACCCATAAACCGTCCATGCGACAGGGCACATCCAGTAATACCAGATCCACCATTTGGGAATTCTCTGCATTGTTATCAAATCAAAGAGCAATCAGGTTAATGAAACAGAACTAATACTGAACTATGTTTTGAGGTCTACATATACTCATAATTCAATCAGGAAGATGAAACTTACTGGTCTGGGGATGAAGAAGCCAGAGAAGATGTTGAAGAGTCCATAGAAAGTAGATGCAAAGATAGCTGCGGTTTGTTGGTTTGGAGTGACGGAAACAGCCATCATTCCGTAGTAAGTGAAGTAGAGGAAAGTTAAGAATGTGATGAAGAAGAACCACAAGAACTTGGCTGCCTTCCATTCAAAGCTCACCATTGCATACACAATAAGTGTATAATATAGAGTCTGGACAAACACGTACGGTATTTCCGTGACTACCTGTATAGCCACACAAATGCTAACATAATGAAGAATCGATTTTTAATCAATTTGGATATTGTAAGACAGGTTTATGAGTCTAGAGTCCAAAAGTTTTCATATTGAGTTTAATTTGTAGAAAAACCATGTTATAAATCATAACTTATTTGATCCTCATTTCTATGTTGAATTCTAGTAGAGTGAAGAATCCTTTCTACCTGTGCAATCGCGTAAGGTAATGCGGAGTACATCCCGGCGGCTCTTTCCCTATAAAATACGGTTCTTTCAATAGCAACAACCGGTTGCACGCTTGCACAGTTGTTGAGGCTAACGAACAATACGGATGAAAACAGGGCTCCAATAATTATAGTCAAATCGATTGAATTCTCCCTGAAACATAGATGACAACATAGATTTAATTTAGTTTTTGTCATCTATGGAACAAAATGGTTCAATTTCTCAAGTAGGCAAATCGATACTAACATCTTCGTGCCAATCATCCAGAAGATTGTCCCAAGCAAGAGTGCAGCAGCCAAGGTGAAGAAGAATCTGGCAAGGTTGTAATCAGGGCTTCTCCAATAAGTCCACCATCGCTTCCAAAGGCAGGATTTGAACTGCCCCCAAGTTGATTGAGAGTATTGTGTAGGGAAATAGAGATCTTTTGCTCCAGGAGATGGTGTGCCTAGTTCCTTAACGAGCACCTTGTTTCGTCTAGTTAGAATCCAACATCATGCATGTTATCCCAAAATCAACAAAATTTAGTTATTACCCACAAAGGGGTAATTCATTACTGTAGTAACATTTTTTTTCCGTTTCTTTCTTTCTTCCTTTAGTTTCAGAAAGAGGGATTATGACTTACTGATACAAAGTTGACATTTTGTAGTACTCGGCAAAATCAATTCCTAGTCGAACTTCAGTTGCAATTGAGCTTGCTTCAAGCATCCATGTTGCCGGGTTGTATGTATCTTTGATTTTCAAGACGCCTGGAACTGCCTGTGATAAGTAAACCAATGACAGCCAGAGTAAGAACATGTTTTCCTTTTACTATGGTAGTGAGACAAACTACTTGTATAAAAACTGCTAACATGAAGTAGATTGAATGAACTTAAATACAATACCTCAAAGTACTCAATAATTCTATGAGAATTTTGACCCAAAGGTCCTGAGTAGATAACTTGTCCTCCTCTTTTCATCAGTAGCAGCTGATGCATGATACAATTTCAGTATATAAACTGCAAGAGAAGAGAAGAGAAGAGAGAGGGAGAGGGAGAGAGAGAGAGAGAGAGAGAGAGAGAGAGAGAGAGAGAGAAACCTCATCAAAAGCTTCGAAGATATCGATGCTAGGTTGATGAATTGTGCAGACAACTGTTCGTCCAGTGTCGACTGTGTTCCTCACAGTTCTCATGACAATGGCAGCAGCTCTTGCATCAAGACCAGATGTTGGTTCATCCATGAAAATGATTGAAGGATTAGCAACTAACTCCACAGCTATAGTCAACCTCTTTCTTTGTTCTGTTGATAGACCAGTAATCCCTGGAAGCCCCACTATAGCATCCTTGAGATTATCAAGCTCTACTAATTCCATAACTTCTTTCACAAAGATCTGAAAATGAGTTTCCAATTTAGCAAAAAAAAAGGCGTTTTACCATGTCGAAGTTGGTTCATCGTGAGACATAAGAGTAGCCAAAAGCTTACCATCTTTTCCTCTTTGCTGACTTCCTTTGGGAGACGAAGGAACGCAGAGTAAATCAATGATTCTCCAACCGTGACTTGAGGTGAGTGGATGTCATTTTGTTCACAGTAACCCGAAATTCTCGCAAAAGTCTCTTGGTTTCTTGGGAACCCAGAAATCCTAATATCTCCTTCGATGTATCCCGCAGTTTTTCTCCCCGCAAGAACATCCATAAGTGTTGTTTTTCCAGCTCCACTAACCCCCATCAGTGCGGTTAGGACCCCAGGCCTAAAAGCTCCAGTTACATCCCTTAGTAACTGGAGTCTATTTTCAGGCACTCCTTGTGCCTTCAGTTCCTATTTAGTTTGACATAGAGTTTTACAAAGATCGAAGATATTGACAAAAAAAAAAAGAAGTAAATCAGAATCTAATTAACAGTGGAGGTAAAGAAATTTTTACCATAGGCATGTCGACATAGTAATTTATGTTGTCAAAGGACATGGCTAGAGGCACAAATGGAAGAACCATTCCTCTCTTTGAAGCAACACCATTCGCTACCTCAAGAACTGAATCAGAATATCTACTAAATCCACTACCATTCTTTCTACTGCTTATTTGTTGCATTGCCGTTGCTCCTATAAAATTGCAATTAAGTTCATGTTATAACCACTGTAATTTGATAACTTGAATTCAAAGTCTTTTTTTCAATTTTTTTTTTCTGTTTTTGCTATTTTTGAAATATAGACAAGATTAAATTGGAAGAATGTTGTTAGTTCTCACTTGATTCTTCATTGGTCTCATGTTGGATTGCTTCCATCTCATTAGCCACTTCTTCGGACATAATTGCTTGTGGTTTCCCAATAGCTGTTACAATTCAAATATCCAACTCAAACAGAGGTAGAGAATGATTAAAAAGGAAAGTATCTACATTTTCACCTTGAATAGGGAGTCATAAGAGGTTCTTCTATGACAGAATATCCTTGTTGTAACTAGAAACTACTTGAGCTTTCAATCCAAACAAGAGAGAAACTAAATGCTTACGATTTAAGTATTTTAGTGCAAGGGTGAAGAGAATATTGAAGAGAATCGTAAAACCCAAAAGGGCCATTGCTCCAATCCAAAACCAGTAGCTCTGTGGGAAGATATCCAAGGACTCAAGTACTGCAACTCCCAACTTTGTTTCATTATCAGATGCCTGTATATCCAATTAAAATCTTGCTAAAAAGATCTTGATAAACATTGAACAATGAGAGGTAATAATTGTTAATGCAACACACCAATTTGTCCATCCACCTCGGAGCCAACATCTCGTTTACAGTTATAGCATTGAAAACATATGACAATGGTGAAGTCCAGTAACCCCAGATCCACCACTTTGGAATTAGACCTGTCAAAAGAAAAGAAAAGAAATTCACCTTATTATCGATGAGTAAAAGAACTCATGAAAGTGAGTGATCTTGTAATGCTTACGTCGAGGGAGGATGAAACCGCCAAGCATGAACAGGACGAGAAGAGTGAGAGATCCACCAACGTTAGCAACGACCATTGTCCTGCAAACACTTGCTATGACTCTAAATAGCCCTGCTGCCATTTGTTGTAACAAGAAAATCACCAAGAATTGCTTCAAAAACCTTTAAAACAAAAAAAACAAAAAAAAACAAGAAGCATAAGAAGTAGAAATCAGTTAGTCCCTGACATTTTGAGCTTCTAGAGAAAATGCTTATTGTTAACATGGTATCCGAGCTAGAAGCCAACATTTAGATCATTCTTCCAAAACATCAGAATGTTCTAAAGATTTTACGTGTCAACACACAAAAGTTGGTTGAAATTTAACTGTCATCCTTACCTGTCAGCACCTGGTGCGAATCCGATTGGATAATATGTCAAGACCACCCATAAGAGGGATTCAAAGATGGAAGTCGGGATTCGAAGTATAAAATTAGGGAGAGTGAAAGTCCAAGCAGGATAGAAAAGAAGGTCTCTTTGCTTATAAAATACAGGAAGCCTTATGATGGTGTTTGGGAGATCGGCGAAGCCATTAAACAGGTTGGTGTTAATGGCGAAGATAAGTGCACCAATGTAAAGACCACCATCGGCTTCATTGTTGGCGTGCAGTTCAGTCCTTAAGAAAACTGTTGAACCGACGATCCCCAAGAAAATGATCTGAACTATTCTGAAAATGTAGATGAAAGAGTTTCTTTTGATGAGGAGCCACTCTTTAACAAAATTTGCCTTGAGGAGTTGCAGTTTTGGGATTGAGTATTTGGTGAAAACTAGAGCTGCTTTGTGGCTGTTGCTCTTGTTATAAGGGACTGATAGATCCATACGGAGGTTTAATCCAACATGGAAGTCTTTGAATCTGTTTGAAAACTCTGTTACTGTTACATATCTATATGGCTTGCTCTTGTCTGCCCAGTATTGCTCTTGATCCTTCCTTGATGTAACCTGCCATGCACCCATACATACATGAGCACTGCTATATCGACCATATTATCTGACCACATAACATGACAGCTGATATGTACATGACACACTGATTAACCTACGGAAGTTTAATCCATATTTTCATAGGGTCTATATTTGACACGGTAAGACCGTGGATTCACTGCAAATGTTTGTAAAATATAAATTCAACTAAGCTTATCACTCAATGAAAATTTGCATCATGTGAGTTTCACATACGCAAAGTTCTGCATCAACAACTAACAAGTTTATCAACAAAAATCTGCATTATGTTTGGTTGCTTACTAGCAATCAATTTTTTTTTTTTTTTTTCCATTTTGTTAAAACTTTAATAACTATTTATATTCACAATTTTTTAACATTTTTCTTCATGTAAATTTTTGCAATGATAATACTGTTTATAATTTTTTTTGTGCCAATGTGAACATTTACACGACCAACAATTTACTAATAAGCGACCCAAAACAACTGAGAGGCAAATTTTATTGGCACGCCCCTTTCTTATGTTGACGGGCTCATT
Organism: Macleaya cordata; assembly: GCA_002174775.1. Lineage (NCBI taxonomy): Eukaryota > Viridiplantae > Streptophyta > Magnoliopsida > Ranunculales > Papaveraceae > Macleaya > Macleaya cordata. The sequence continues at coordinate 2,186,593 of MVGT01002328.1, read as the reverse complement.
TTAGCTTGACTAAGCCCGAGCCCGCCAAGAAGTTTATGAGGAGCCCGGATATAACTTCTCCCATGGGCAAGTGCAAATATTCACTGGATTTCTGGATACCAAACTGGGCCTTCATAATAACAAGCATGTAAAAATCGTTATTGAGGGTATGATTCAGTATATATGAATGTACTAACTTAATCTGCCTCGGAGCTAGGAATGGCGTATAACTTTACCTCTTGCAAGAAATCAGCGGTTCCTTTTCTCTCAGGGCATCGGAATCCGCAGATCTCAAAGAACTCAAGGACATGATCACGTGGGCCCTGATAGATAATCTGACCCTCTGATATTAGAATGATGTCATCAAAGAGTTCAAACGTCTCAGGAGCAGGTTGGAGCAGCGACATCAAAATTGTTGCCTCAGTGTAGTGGACGATTTGCTGTAAACACTTCACTATCTGATATGTAGTGGAGCTGTCTAAACCTGTTGATATCTCATCCATGAACAGTGTCTTTGTAGGCCCCACAATCATCTCCCCTGCATGATATAACCAGAATCGTTAATGAATAATGAATATTGATGATACCATGGTCCCCACATACAACCGTTCCTGATCCTAAACCCCAAATTGACCCCTATCCTTTGGTGAGCCTTAAGGCCCAAATTAGTCTACAACCAATTTGTTGGGCCTAAAGCCCAAATTAACACAACCTTTTGAGAAGTTATTTGGCATGCCCCGAAAAGTTTAGTAGGCTCATGATGTGCGTTTAGTAAAATCAAAATGAGCCCGCGACCAACAAAATGTGTAGTGCCAATAAAAGTTCCCATATTGTGAAGAAGGCATTCGAGAAGGAGAGAACCTGTAGTAACTCGCTTTTTCTGGCCACCGGATATTCCCCGGTGCATCGCGTCTCCAACGATCGTGTCCTTACATATATCAAGCCCAAGTATCTGTTTCCATTATTCAACATCCCACAGTATCTGATTTTATTACTCTTCGTACATGTAGAAAATTATTAAGGACAAGTATTATGGACACCTTAAACAAGTAAAAAAAGTATTTTTGAGGTTATGGCAAGTACCATGGGCACCCTAAATAATTAAACCTCCCTCGAGTCCTAGATTTGGGGCGGAAGCAAGGGATTTGAGGGAGGAGGCAGAGATTGTGCCGTACCGCACGGCACAATCTTTGCCTCCTCCTAAACTATGAAAATAATCTAAGACGGGGAGAAAGGGGTTTGAAAGGTATTTAATTTTCGGCAGAATTTGTGTCATACGGCACAGATTGTGCCTCTCCAGCGTCTTCTCTCCATGGTACTTGCTCTCCTCAATACCTTAAACCCCTACCCCAAACCCTTACCTTAAGGGTTTCCCATGGCACTTGTCCTAAAAAGGCCTATCTCCTTCTAAAAAAAGAAAAAAGAAAAAAAGGCACGCTTTTAAAATTATTAATAGTTTTTAGCATTTTATACTTTCATCTAAAAATTTTTTAAATGTGGGCTCCAATCTTTCTTTATAAAAAAATTTAAGTGTAAAGGCCTTGCTAGGTATGCCGTGAATATTCGCAAATGCGAAATTGACGGTTCTTGTAGGTGCTAATTAAAATTCTATAAATTAAAAAAAAAATAGATTATTTGTTTTGTAAGCTCATTATAAATCCCACCAAATATTTACTATTTGATAGTTTCATCAATCACTTACAAACACATGACGAACTGTAAATGTTTGCATTTGCGAAAATTCACGGTGTACTAAGTAGGGCCTAAAAAAAACTAATATTAAGTATTAATTATTCAAATGTAATTAATATTGGAGATAACCCATGTTGGAGTGGCATTTCAATCTTTCAACCATCATTTTCGACAGTGTAAATGATGATTATGAGATTCTAATTAACTTACTTTTAGAGTATAATCAGTTTGAAGGCTGCTTTCAAGTCCTTCCATTGCACTCCCCTAACAAAAAATAATAATAACAATAATCAAATTTAATACAATAAATTGATCAATTAAATAAAAAAAATGTGATTAAAATGAAAAAAAAATTTAATTCGTGCGTGATGCGAACATTTTAAAAATTATTTTATGTAAGAATTAAAAAATTAATTTAATGTTACCCACCTTCATAAAAAGATCAACGTCTGCCTCAGGAAAGATTCCAGCATTCTTCTCCCTCCTCACTAGCTCCGTTAGCAGGTCTAAAAAAAATAACTGATCTTGATGATAAATTTTTATTTATAATTAATTTTTATTTTTTTAGTATTTACAATTTTATTTAATTTCTCAGAAAAAAAAAATAAAGATAATTACCATATCTTGAACCAACCCCTTGGCATCTTGCAGAGAAATCTAAAGTTTCTTTAACAGTCATTTCTCCTAAATGTATATCATTTTGACTAATGTACGCCGACGTCTTCTGCGGTATGAATTCGTCGAGACTATGCCCGTTATAAGTTATTTCTCCATACATCTGTTCCTCCAAATAAATAAAAATAGAAATAAAAAAAATAATTAGACAAATTTCCACTAACTAATTTCACAACTTTACGTGTACTTTTAGTCTAGTATCGGCAATATTATTTAAGCTGATTCAACTCACTGAGTCACCGAGTTGACTCAATAAGGCCTAAACTGAGTCAACTTTATATATGTGTAAATAAGGGTAGAGCTACAATTTTAAAGTTAAGGAGGTCAAAACATAACGAGAATTTAGTGGTCCATTTACCATGAACAAGCTCATTTGCATATGTTTCTTATTTTGGGTATTGCACCTTATGCTTGGTTTATGTCGAACAATATGCAGTCACATTAAATATCAGAGATTTTCTTAAAATCTCTTTGTGTGACAAACAATCTCACAGGCATACGGGAGCAGTTGTATATCGCCTCAATGTCTACATTAGATTACATAAATTTGCTTAAAAAAAAATTTGTGTGATATGCAACCACATTAACACACACATGAACGACAATATATTCTCATCGGAAATCAGCTCTTAGATCATCAACTTTAGATCTCATAGACTACTATATACTCAAGGACCTACGAGGATCCATCTCTTTACTTGCAGGGGCATATAATATATATATAATTTAAAATTAAATAAAAAAAATTGGATTTCATGTGTATAAGAAAGTAAATATCCAAAAACTTTACAGGGCCATGGCCCCCTTGGCAACAACATAGCTTCGCACCAGTATGTAAATAAGCCCTTAAATAATATTTGTAAAACAAGAAGCTTAAATATAAATACTAGATAGTAATATAACCTTCAAGCTAAGATCTAGCTTCCCTGCCAATGCTAGCAACAATGTCGTCTTCCCTGAGGATGGAGGACCTAATAAAAGTGTCATCCTAATAACAACATCACCAAAAAAA
>MVGT01002328.1:2145883-2179323 GCA_002174775.1 Macleaya cordata | reverse complement strand
CTATCAAAAAGGTGAAAAACAGAACCAGTAAAAGTTAGCATCAGTGAGGTCATTGGCTTAATCCCTCTTAGAAAATCAGAAATCCTAACTTACATCAATAAACAAGAAAATCAGAAAAGTTTGGAAGCATTACTTACATCACCCTGATACATCAAATTGTAGCTCATTATCTTGAATGATCCAGATAGATGACTCAGGAGGTAGGTAGTGTTTACTCAGGGGGTTAAAATGCTCATACTAGCACTGTAGAACACACACCTACAATACGAGAAAAAATGGTGGATTAGTTCTTCAGGCATGCATCAAGCAAGCGCATTAGTAAAATACTGTAACAATTGACCAGTGATCACAGATTCAATAGGAAGCTTTTTCTTCCAAGATATTCAATTGAAAACTACTCAAACATAAGATGCACAAAGACAAGCTCTTACTATTATGTAGAAGCAAACCCCAAGGAGACAATGAATTCCTGAAGCAAGACCATACGATCAAAGGAAGAAAGTAACAGTGAAATCAGTTCATTCGTCAGTAATCAAGAACTGTTTTAGGCATTGAGGAAGAAAAGCAAGCAGAATTAGTGAAGCTAGCTAGCTTGAAGATTACAATAACAGAAGGCTTGATCCTTAGCAAGGAGGATTGCAGAAAGGTGTTGCTACATCTGATCTGAAAATGTAACAACTTGGGCTAAGGAAAAGCACTGAAATGTAATACAAGCATTCTATATACATCAAAAAATTAGTGACCTAAATCTCCATGTTGAAATCGTACTATTTTAGACAGTGTTTCTGAATTCTGATGAAGGAAATTCATCAACAACAGCAAACAATCAGTTCAACAATATTCTTAAAATGTGAATCTCAGGAACACAATAGTAATTTGAGTGGATGGAGCCAGCTGGAAGCAAAAGATTAAATCATACATTCCCATGAAGATTCACACAACTACACGAGCACATCGAAAAATATAATTGTGATTGTCGATCAGGAAAAAAAAAACAACAACAAACGACACTGGTTCCTTTTTTAGAGTAAGATACTAACCTTTTCTGGTGAATAAGAAGGTGATGTTAATGAACCAAACTAGCTGAAGAGTTTGAACTAACATTCGTGGTAGCTGCCTTTGTGCACCGATAATAAGATATCTGAGAGAGAAGCCTACAAGCTAAGTGACTGAAAACAGCATTAAATATTTTCTCAGTGTCTGCATTCAGAACAAATAGTATAGTCATGATTTTCAAATGTAGTTTGATATGCATAAAAAGCGAAGTTCTCCTTTCAATCAAATGAAGCCCAGTGAAAAAACAAAAAAAAAAAAATAAGGGAGTAAGATAAAATAGGTTGAACCTAACATGTTTGAAATACCAAACAAGAAGAAGGTTCCCTTGACTGAAACCAAACAAACCAGAGCAAGCATCCTGAGAGGGAAAACAAAAGAAATGTAATATGTGATAAGGATGCAGTTGTTCACAAGAAAGATGGACACAGAGAGTAAAACACAACTCTGTCAAAATACCATAATAAAGCAACAGCAGAGACCCATGATGAAAATGTAGTTTTAAGTTTCCACATTCCATTCCTCCATACTCATCTCACTGAAGGTTTGAATGTCCTAGACCGCCGAAGTGCACCTTTCATTTTAAAGGTTGTGATCTTGTCAACCAAACACATGACATTTAAGAAGAGATGCAAAATGAATAAGATCTAATCAAGCAATATATTAGCTGGAGAAAATCAAGTTAAGCAGAACTTAACTTTAGGAACTACCTCAAGTGGTAAATAGCCATGTTGAAGTAAGGATGCTGTAAAGCCTTCTTGATGATGGCACCGCATATATACAAAGCTAAATCCTTTCCAACCTGTCAACGACCACTCCAAACTTATGCATCTTGTGCTTCAGGTTCCTGAACTGTGTTTCCACTTTTTTCAGTTTCCAAAATCTTCGAATTACAAAACATGAGCAAAAACACTGATATAATCCCAACCACCCCTCCCCTTTTCCCACACACAGTCACACAAAAAGAGGCATAGAGAGCGTCTTAGCACCATCACAATAACATTCATTTACATTAAGATGCAAAGAACTTAGAAGCAGACCACCACCAAATGTAATATGAGGCAGTAGGGGTTCATCCGTTCACTAAAATTATACGTTTCCAGAGCAAAAGGTTCCTCGAGACAATAAGAACTGGTAACATCAACTTCATGATCAGAGTACAATGATGTATCCAGTGCAATGTTCAAATATATATATATATATATAAAAACTTTCTGCAACAGCAAAAAATTTGAAAAAAAGAAAAGAAAAAGAAGAAGACCATGTTCACCAAGACTATGACAAATGATCAAAATGCCCCTGCAAGATCGAGTACCTAGTAAACATTTTTTCTTTATCAATGCTTGTAAACATTTTGATGTTCTTCAAAATACCACATTTGTGTTTTCTTTCCTTTTCATTATGAAGTTTTCACACTAGTTATTAAAAAGAAAGCATCGCATGCTTTTGCTCACATTTTTATATGGACATGCATTGATTGCGAAGAAGCCTATACCCAACATTTAAGCCACCAAGCAGGTCATATACAAGCACGCAATCAACAAATATGTCGACAAGCGCAACAAAAAGTAACATTAACCACTGCAATGACAGATGATAGTTAACTTCTCTCATCTTGTTAAACTGCCCCATATTCAAGAGCCACAAGTTGAATAGCTTATGAGGTCTAGCAAAAATTGATGGTCCTCGCCAGTGCCAAGTCATAGAAAGCACACTTCTTGAATCGAATAATCATTCATTTTTTCAAAACTATACAAACAAAACAACAATAAGTAATGATGCCCACCACTAACCATTCCCTTGGACTTGATAGATCATGTATATCAATGCAAGAGCATTTCTACAAATTTGACAGACACTGCACAAGGTGTTAGAAATGATTGATAAGTGAGATGGTGGCGATTAAGGAAGGATCGAGCACGTCAAAATTTCTCCAGTTCAGATCCACTTCACAAAATGGGGCTTTGAAGTCTTCTCAGCTTCACATCCAAGGCAAAAGCTGGAGCTGGCGTCCATACATGTAATAGTGTCTTCAAGATATCGTCAGGAGGCATCCCAACGGAAAACCAGGTTGCTCATGAAACAGTTCGACCAAAGCAAACAGATGCAATGTACAGATTCTTAGCCCATTTCTCCTGCAAAAATCAACAGAAGCAAATTTAGTGTACGACCATAACTGCATTAGAAGTAACAGCTAAAAATAACAACAAACAAAAAGAAATTCACCTTAACATGTGTGCTAGGAAAAGATGTTGTCCGAAGAGTCTCTTGTGTTTCATCTGTGGGCTTTCTTCTAGGCACACTAAGAACAAAAGCAGCCTGGTCCCAAGTAGCTGCTGTTGCTGTGATGCGATAACCATTATCCCACCTGCGATGAATACCTTCACTGGGATATAGAAAATCAAGTTCAACAACCTGAAAGTAAAGAAAACAATCAGTATACAAGAATTTCCTTAGTAGCGCAAATGATGCATTTAAACAGATATAGACTAAGAAAAGACCTGGTCTGAAAATCCTGCGTTACGTGACATAACAACAGCCCATCTACTTCCGGCAGTGGCCATGGACGTAACGTAGAATCCCTCCTTCCACTTTTTGTTTATCCACTTGAAAGGAAATGCATCGCTAACCTTGTAGGACTGCTGTGTATACTGTGTACCTGGACTCGAGAAAGCTAATGCAAGTTAGAGATGCCCAGAAAAAGAATCGTAAAAACCACATAGTTACTGGAGATTTACCTTTAGACATTACTACTAAAGAGCTCCCATTATTCGCTCCTGCTATAGCACTAATATAATAGGTCTTTTCCCACTGCTCCATTATCCATTCCTTCAAAAAGTGCCAGAAAAACAGTTAACTTGTTGATTTAGATACACATACATATGATAAAACTGCCTAATAAACTTTGAATATGGAATAGGGAAGAACTCACTTTGTGAAGAAAATGGGGTGAGAGCTCATAAACTTGGGCACTGAAACCAGTACCCGCATCCATAATCAGTGCCCATAGATTTGAAGAAGAAGCTACACTACTGATATATAGTCCATCTTCATTTCCTTTGTCAATGTGCTGAGCAAGCCTCCCATCTGCGACGTTATAGTGATACCTAAAACAGGAAGAAACGACATAAACATTGTGACTCTTAAGACGTGACAGAACAGTCTCATTTAAGGTATACACTATACCTTTGCTTCATAGGTCGGCGAGCATTATATACACTCATCCATTGATTTGCAGGCATCCCCATCCTGATCTTCTTCTTTGGTTGCTCGTCATCCTCTTCTTCCATTGTGAATCGGCCTCTCTTATGACCAACCTGGTGTATAAGCTTTACAGAATATAATTACAGATTAGATCATTTAGATGTATTCTAAAGAGGGATTCATAATCTTTCTTTGCTAGCAAACCAAAAATGAGGAGAAAGAAAAAGTAGGGAAAGGGAAAAAAACCAAAAACAACAAAATGACTACCTTCTGCGCACCATCTGTGTTTATTGGCCTGATGTCTGGATTTGGCCCAACAATCCCATCAAAGAGGGAAATATATTTTGGATAATTTGGTTCCTCGTCGAATTTCAAGTTCACAACGTACTCAACAAACTGTCTGAATGGCTGAGGACAGAAGCAACAAAGTGTCTCCGGAGATGTAGCCATCTTCTTCTTGCAGACAAGGAAGCCCTTATTCTCTCCCTGTTGGCAGAAGCTTCTGGATGAGTGAGAAGGTACATACAGGACATTACATGATTGTCTAAAAAGACATGGAAATGACTTGCCTGGTATCCTTGCCAAGGAAGACGACCACGTAGAAGAAAAACGAGTGTGTAAGCAAGAGATTCTAAGTCATCCCTCCTGCTTCCAGTTCTTCCCAGGTGAGCATGCACACTGGCATAACGCACTGTTCCCCTGCAAGACCAAAAATTTTGCATGCCATAACAACAAGGATATTCGTTAAAAAAGGATGGATGTAGGTCATAGCAAGCCACAACCAATTAAACTCTTGAAAAGAAAAAGCAACAAAAGCTTTATATGAGTACCTGAATATATCTGGTCGCTGATCATACTCCACATGCTGACCAGTTGAAGTATCTCGCCACCTAGTAGCTGATACCAGTAATATGAGAGATAATGAGATCTACAAGATACTAGTTTTGTGGTAAAAAAAAATATTGCATAAAATAAATCATTATTTACCCAATCCAAGATCAACTAGGAATAGTTTCTTCTCTTCAAGAGTCCCTGGGGGACCAAGCAAAAAGTTCTCCGGCTTTACGTCCCCGTGCACATACCTGAGAAAGTTGTGGAATAACAATGTTTCGTGAGCAATAAACATCAAGCAAATTTTCAACAAGAAAATATATATATTACACCAAATTATCTGCTGTACAGAAACTACAACAGTTTCGCATGGATTTCAAATCATAATTAGAAGAAATGGTCTAACCCTCTTGAGTGCATCTTCTCCAGTATAGAGATTGCTTCAATGGCAATACATGCAACCATTTCAATGGACATTCTGTAGACAGTAACATACAGTAAAATGGAATATAAGAATTTTATAGTCATGTTTGTAGGCAACTTCACAATGAATATATAATGGTACCAATTTCTAACAGAAACTCACGTATGAGAGTTGTTATTCCAAACATCCCACAGACTTGGTCCCAACATATCCATAACCTGTACAATTAGGAGGTGTTGTCACATAATCATATAAAAAGTAACAAAAGTACAGTAAAATGCTTCAAAAACTTTTTTTTTTTGCACGAGCAATGAGAACATACCATGATATAAAAGTCCCCTTGCCTGCCCTTGTAATGGACTCGAGGCACACCATGACTACCACCAAGTGTGCTACACAAAGATTAAAGATGGAAACATAGTTGTATGAGTTCCAAAAATTTAATGACATAGACAGAATATTCATAAATTAAAATAAACAAATAATAAAGCAATGGAGAGCGACGTACTTGTAGACTTGCCACTCATATGGGGGTCCATAGTTACAACCCTTACTACTTCTATGCTCAAACTTTAAGGCCACCTGTAACCCACAAATTTTATATTAGATTAACAAAAAGAGACCTGAAAGAGCTAAAACTTATAAACCAAAGGATAAAGGAGCCACGGTAATTAATGGTTCAACAATGCAAATACAGATGTTTACCTCTACAGCCCCTGCACCAGTAGTCCTATCACTCCCACTTGCACCTCCAATCCGACGACCAACATATACTTGACCAAAACCTCCCTTGCCCAGCTTTTTTTCAATTTTGTATGTTGGTGAACCACCAACCTGGACCTGTATCAAAGAAACAAAGGAGAGACAAACATGACTCTTAAGGGGAACTGAACATACAGCCAGATGTTTCAAGTGTAAAAGGAATTAACATTTCGTTATCATTGTTTGATTTTATTAATTAGCACATGCTCATTCATTGAAAGCAAAGCAATTTACCCAACATAATCGTACTCTCATCAGCCATGATCACAACGGGATTAGCTTTATGAAAGGAATACCAACCAAAAGTTCCTCAATTTATTTCCTTACAAATAATTCAACTTGGGTCATTTTCGAACTCCTACTGGAGCAATATTGTGGTAACTAACAGCAGGAAATACACAATATTCAGATATATCAGCTTTTTTATGTTTCAGTAGTGGAGATGAGAATGCTCAAAGAGATGCAGAGAAAAGATAGACATGAAAATCAACAGAAACCATGACAATGTAATACAACATTTGCAGTAAGAAGAAAATGAAGGCCCATAAACAATAAAAATGTAATCGAAATTTCAAAACCCTAACCTTGTCAGGAATCGGAGGCGTATTTCCATCCTCTTCATTAACCTTTTCGGCACTCTTACTCTTACCTCCGCCGCTCTCGTAATCATCCATCTCCTTCTCCTCCTTCTCAACTCCACGATCTTCTTCAAAACCCCTCTTTTCTTCTTCCTTATCCTGGATCGCTCTCAAAACATCAACATTCTTCTTATCACTAGTATTATTCTCATCGATCGGAAGATTCAGTAACTGTTTGTTCTTCGCAGTTCGTTTACTTCGTCTAGGTTTTGCTATCACTTTATCATCACCTTCGATTTGATTATTCTGTACTGCTTTTGCTGGCCGACCTCTACGAACTCCACTTCGCAACTCAGGCATCGTTCATCCATTAAAAAAAATCATCTCTCTAACAACCTTGTTTTACAGAAATCTCAGTTTGAAGTTCTCTCAAAACACTTCAAATTGAAACTCTTTCAGATCAATCAAAAACCTAAACCTAACTTTTCAATCAGAATGAAATGGAAATGTAACAGAATGTAGGATGAAATGAAAAAATTTTGCGGAGAAAATTAGGGTTTGTAGAGAAAAAGGTTATTGGAGTTTAGGGATCTGTGGAAGGTTTTGTTTCTCTTCCATTACGTCTTAGAGCTCTTCAGAGTGATTCTTTTGACGTACTAAACTTACATCAGCTATTTGATGTCAGATCTCATCTGACGATAGGATTGTCTTGTGTTTGACTTTCCATTTTGGTAATGCTTCTTCTGTGGGACCTACAGAGTAGGACACAAAACTGCACGTGAGATGATGCTAACCGTTCAGTTTTCTTTGATGGTGATGAAGATCAAGATCATGACGTAGTCGATGGACCGAGTATATAGTAAAACGGCGAGCGGCTAATTTTTTTCTTTGTTTTGAGTAAACGTTTTACCGGGAAATGAAAAGCAATGGGAGGGAAAAAGTAAAATAATGAAAAAAATTAAAAGTGTCCAAACATTTTGTAAAATGACCCGGCAGATTTCCGGAACTCCAGTCCAGGGTAAAAAATTTCGTAAGATATTTTGCAAAGAAGACCGCTGAGTCGGTCCTCCATCTAAATAAAGCACCCAATGGCTGCAAGCCACGCAGGTGAAAGAAACACAAATGCCAAATGAATAGGTTTTTTAATACACCCACTGGATGGTCCATCCGAATTTGGCAGTCAAATCAATTCTCTTGTCACTCAAAATGGCATTGTTGGTTTTGAAATGCCGACAAATTATTTTTGAATCGAGAGATGCTATTGGGACCATCCCATATATGGATTTACACATACACAATAAATGTTAGATGTAGGGTGTCACCTCAATCTATTTTGTGGGATAGATTTATTGGTCGGTTCCAATATCATTTTTATTTTTTATTTAAGCTATCGGATCTCCAAAACAGGACTAGCAATAAGTCATAGTTGATAACACCACTTGTCATAATCGCGAATGACCTTTCAAAAAAGGTGTGGTCATGAACCCTAAAGTCACGTTACTAAAAGTTCAAATTGTCCGAACTATTGATTTGGGCCAAGGAAGGACGAACATTTTTCTAAAAGAAAAGTATTTTTGTAGTTTCGGTGTCTATATTCGTATCTCATCGTCGTGTCCATGCTTCTTAGATTTCGGCATTCTCAAGCAAACACGGCCCTTTAAAAGTTCACACATGTTCCTCAGGCTTCATGGGTGAGTTCAGCCCTGCTTGGGAAGGTTCAGAATTCAATGTGGGCTTGGGTTCACAAGCTTCAATGTAAAATGGACCACATAACATAAGACTTAGAACTTGGGGATCCAGTTTTCTGTAACCAAGTTGGATTTTGACCTCGTACATCAAGCTCAACAGGTATTATTACGTGATCAGATTGGTTACAGTAGGCGTGGACTGGTAGGTCGACAAGCATCCCCAACTCATGGGCTGAATAAATAGCCCAAGCCCACATTGAATTCTGAACTTCGTGGCAGGTTTTGGTGCCCTAAGTGAAGTTAAGTAAACGACCACTCTAGAACTAATGGCCCAACTCAATCAAAATTAGGCTTGGGCTTGAGTTTTCAATGCATTCAGGGTCGTCACAAAAAAAAAAAATCAAAAAAATCAAAAAAAATCATCGTTTGGTTCCTACAATTAGTTATTATTTTGGGGGAGAAATTTAGTGGGGACCACAAGGATTCTAGTTTCTCTAGTCTATTTGGCTACTAGAAATCCCTAGAAACATGTTTCACAAGAAAACTATAATTCAAACAAATCCCCTATTTTGAGTCTCACCTCTCCCTTTAAAATTTGTTGAGATACCTGAGGGGGATTTAGGATTTGTGTTTCCAGAGATTCTTTTATGGTTGTCAAACAAATTAAGAAATTCGTATTTTTTTGAATTTATGTCTCTAATGATTCGTTAATCACTTAGGAAATATGAATTCTCCATCCAAGCACATTATAAGTTGACTACCCTGGCTGCTCATGAATTTTCTTAGTTGTGAAGGAATTTTAGGCCTCAGTTTTCAGGATTGAACAATATATATGCTGGGCCCAGTTATAAGCAGCTAACCTAAACCCCAGTAATTTCTCCTCACCTAATCATCTTGAGCAAAAGTCAGCCACACCCAAAGACTTCAATATTTTAGTTTTCATTCCTTTCATTGTTATCCTCTCTCCCCTCTAAACCCATTATTTGTTTTTCTTTTCTTTCTTTATAACTTTAATTTTTGTTTTCCTTTTTTTTTTTCTTTTTATTGAGAAAGATTAGTTTATTTGATAGAAGGCAACATTTTTTTTTCCAACAACGAAAATATTAAGAAACTGAAAGAAAGCAGCCATTTCTTTTGCATTCTTTATCTGCACCCAAATTATAATTTAAATATATTTTTGCTATTTTGTCCTAATTTATGATTATGGTGTATAAGAACATTAATATGTAACCCATCTTATCCAAAGGAAAGAAGAGGATGAAAAAAAGAAGAAAGAAAAAAATAGAAAAAGAAAAAGTAAGCTAAACTTCCTTAATTCATATCCATAAATCCCAAAAACAATCATGAAAAAACTATATAGCAAAAAAACAGCATTATATGTAACAACATATTCTTTAATAAGTACTGTTTCAATGGACACTTTTGGTTCACATTTGTGGGGTGCAATGTGTCATGACTTGGGGCAATTGGGTTCCCGTCATACCTACCCAAGAAAGGACCCTTACTTTTGAGTTTTAGCCCTAAAGAGCTTCCAATATAATTTGATGAAATTTAAATATACATCATAAGACCACTCCACTCAAAGTGGTTTGCCATGAAACCCTAAAGTTTCTTAACCTGTAATGTAAAGTTTTAGCCAAAACAAAGAAGTTAGATTTTATAATCAAAGTTGAGGGAGGTTATTGTACACCTTTTTAGAACGCCTCTTTATATCACTTCCGTCTGTAACGTTTATGTGCGATGCATTTAGGAATTGATTTTTTTAAAGGACGTTCTTGTCGCTATGTATATCATCATATTCAAAAATTAGTTCGTTCTAAAAGTGCTAACCTTCTCAAATTAACATTTAAAAATTGGTAACTATTTGAGGAGACAAATAGTTAACAATTTTTAAAGACTAATTTGAGAGGGTTAGAAATTTTAGAACGAGATGATTTTTAAATATGATGATATACATAATAAAGAGAATATCCTATAAAACAATCAACCCTTAAATATATCGCATATTAGCCCCACATGCAGAGGCGTTATAAAAGGGCGTTCTAATAAGAAGTGCAATAACCTCCCTCCTCAAAGTTTTAAAAATAAAGTGCAACTTTTATACACGAGAAGTATTTGTTTAGTTATAATTGGTCCAAATCATGAAAGGCCATTATACCTTCTTTAACCTAGGTAGTGGATATAAAAGCAAACCCCATTTATATGCATTGACACGTGTCACAATATATGCCACGTGTCACTTTATAGGATGTCCAATATCATTCACAAAGCCTGTGATTTGTTGGTGTAAACTTACACTTCTGCAAATGTGCCACGTGGCAATCATCTAAAGGTTGAGAATAAACATTAATTTGTGACACGTGTCTTAACCGTTTATAAGTTGGACAAGTCTTAAGGTTGCATGGTTTTGCTTTGCATGGAAGATAAGCACCAATCAAGCAAAACTTTTATATTATTTGTGAGAGAGAGGGAGAGAGAGAGAGAGAGAGAGAGAGAGAGAGAGAATGAGAGAGACCCCATTCAATTATTAAGCACTAACACCACCCACTCTTTATTAGGGTCCTTTTCTAAGCTATAGCGCTTCTTTGCACACTTAATTAAAACCTAAGCTATCAATTAATTTACTTAGTTTTTAACTAAGTGAGTTATAACATGATTACATCAATCACATAAGCATATTATTACCAATGGATGATATGGTAAAAACATGGAATTAAGATTTAACACCAAAAAAAAACACTAATTTATGTTATATATATGATTTAACTTTTCTGGGCAAGGGATTTGGGGGAAGAATTTTATGGGGACTAGGGATTTGGTAGAAAAATCATGTTATATTTTTCCTTAAAATCCCTAATCAATATGTAATTTCTATGCACTTCGTATGTTTTTTAGTTAAATTTTGTTGTTTGGGTTGGAAGTTAAAACACGACTAAGTATTAATTTTTTAATTTCTTTTTTTACATAACACTTTGTAAAAATATGTTTAATGCATGTGATTGACATGGCAGGCATGCAAACACACGTGGGTTATCAACAAGTTGTTTTTATTTTTTTATTTACAACCCATTTCTCAAATGTAAAGATGACAAATTTACCATCAGTGGATAAATTTTAACGGAAGTTAATTAGTTTAAAAACAATTGATCTAATTATCTGGATTAGCACAATTTTTTTTATTATTTTCCCTTATGCGATGGATTAGCACAATTCACTATGGACATAACAAAAATTAATTAACCAGTACTGACAAAATCCTAACATTCCGTTTGGTGCAACTACAAAAATAGCACCCGCTATATAATCTGCTTTGTGCTCATGCAAATGACCTGCCTTTACTTACTAGTTTTTATTTTTTAATATCGATTTAAAGTAACGTGCAACACGAGTATTTCCCATGAGGTCATCTATCCTACTACTATTCTTTCTTTCGAGCACATTGAATTATGTAATTCAGAATAGATTCGATGTATCAGTACTGGTATGAACGCGCACACCTTTGCTACTTTCGAGGTGACCGTAATCCTAATTATTATGGATTTGATTAGGGATTTGTTCTCCAAATCATGGTTCAAGAGTTCAATAAATTAGGTAAAAGAAGGAGACAACAAGCTTTGCGTTGGTCAGTTTGAAAATTTTCTTGTGTCTTCTTCTTTCTTTTCCTCAAATTTTTTTCCTACCATTTTGGCTTTATGGGTTTGTCTTAGCTTCTCTGTCTTTTTCAAATAAAATCTTCAACTTATCAACCAAGAAATTAAGCTTTTTGTTTCATCTAAGCAAATCCTTGTATATATATATATGCATGAGCAGTACTTATGACCCACTAATCAAGCAAATTAGGTAAAAACTAGACTGATTGAAGATCATTTGAAGCACACGTGTCATGCACATGCACGTAGCTTAAGATTGATTATTAACATTGTTTAATTATTTGTTTTGTAATTTGTAGTGCATGTAGTCTATGGGCTTTCATAATGGACATAAATGCTATATCGGTGCTCTGTTTTATTTTATTCACTTACAGCCTGTATTTGATTGCACCTCAATTTCTTAGTTTAGTTATAATTAATTTTAAACATAATCCTATTAAATTAAGTTTTTTTTTTATATCTTTCAAATAATATATTTTTGTAAAACTGATGGAAATAAATATATTTATGTAAAACACATTTCTTTCCGATCAAATTCGTTTTTTGTCTTAAAAAATATTATTATATTATTCATTAATGCAATTTTCCCTAATTATTTTTTATTGATACCCTATGTCGTAACTCGTGAATGGCTAAGCGCCTAAGCGCTTGGGTTGGCTGCAAAAAAGCTGAACGAGCCAAGCTTTTCTAGGACCTGACTGAATCGGGATTCTTGAAATTAAGGATCATTTTTAGAACCTTCCAAAGTTCTCTTAATTTATTGCAACTCAAACTTTGAAATTTAAGATTATAAGATTTCAGAAGATCTTAATAGATACTAATTACTTTCGAAGAGGACAGAAAGAAGGTGTCGAGTCAGCAACAAATTCTTATCAATCCAAATCTTTAAAATATTTATTATTTTTTTTTTTACCTTTCAATTTCTCCCCTTACTTAAAAGAGTAATGGTAGTGAGAAATTTTTTGGAGACATTTTTTTGGGAGATTTTATGTTACTTGTATTATGGGATTCATATATAATTGATTTAAGGGTTAATCTACATGCATATAGATTATCCTTACTAAAAATTATATCATTTTAAGACTTCTAAGCTCCTTGTAAGTTTGTTGAAAATTTCTAACAATGATTTACGCGATCTATTTTATGTTCAATATTTTTAAGGTTTTTTTAGTGGGTTAAAAGTCTTGTATTGATATAATTTTTTAGTAATGATGATCTACGTGGTGTGAAGAATATCCCTACAAAAAATTAGCTCTTAAAAAATCTCCTCCTATTACTTCTCTTATAGTCTGTTTGGATGGGGGATTCTAGGGTAGGGACTATTACTACTTTTATAGTCTGTTTGGATGGGGGATTCTAGGGTAGGAATTCAGTGGGGACCAAGTTTTGGTTTCCCTGGTCTGTTTGGCTGCCAAAAATCTCTAGAAACTTGTCTCCCAAGGAAACATGTTTTCCAGCAAATCTCCCATTATGAGTCCCACCTCCCCCTAAAATTTGCAAGAATTCATGTTTCTAGGGATTCTTTTATGGTTGCCAAACAAGGCAAGGGATTCATATTTTCTAGAATTCATGTTTCCAATAACTCATTAATCTCTCGGAAAATATGAATTCTACATCTAAACACACTCTTATAGTCTGTTTGGACAAGGGATTTGGGGGAGGGATTTTGTGGGGACCAGGTATTTGGTTGAAAAATCATGTTATATTTTTTCTCAAATCCCTGGTCCCCACAAAATCCCTCCCTAAAATCCCTTGTCCAAACAGACTATTAGTTAAATGGGAAAAATATAGGTATTTGGAATTTGGGAAAATTGGGAGATCGTGGGTTCAACCTTGTTGCTGGTATACATTTTCTTGAAGGACCGATCAACAAGTTTTTCTCGAGTCCAGGGGTACATAACTATAAATTCAAATATGGGGACTGGTCCAAGGTAACTATAAAACTCCCAAAACATTTTAATGATATCAACAATAAAGTACAAAAACGAACCCAAAAAAAAGGGCAGAAAATAACATTATCAAAGTGAAAATCAAATATATTTTTCTGGAAAATGACCCCATCCAAGTCGGAATCTGACACACTCCGACCGGACATTTCAACAGGGACTCCTGACCCACATTTCTTGTTGCCGTGACGACTCTTCGACGGCAGTCGTATTTTGTTGCAACCTCAACTCCGCATAAAACCTCTCAATAAACTCCTCAGCATCTTCATCCACGTGGCTATCCTCCTCAACATCTCGTAACGGAAACGGGGAATCCGTTATCCTCAACTGTCGTACCATTGGACTCCGTCCAAATCCTGGCAGAACCGGTGACCCTTCGACTGCTACTTCATTGTTCAACATCTCTAACAGTTTTTGTACGGCGGTAACGGTTGTTACGTCGTTTTCAGTAACGGTGCTTCTGTGGCGGTGGGTTTTCCGTTTGTTGTTGCTGACGTGGAAGGGGAAGTAAGAAGCTGCTGGGCTGCTACTGCAACTGAATTCGTAATCTCTAGGGATGAAGAAGGACATGTGTGGGTTTTGTGACCGGTAAGTGAAGGTGGTGGGGTTGTGGTTGTGGTGGTGGAACATCAAGTTACCGATGGCTTTACCTGCGAGCTTGCCACGTTTAGTCATCATGTTGTGAAGATGAACCATGAACATTTTGTTCTTGGAAATTCCCTTTCTGATCATGAAGAACACAATACGTACGATGTTCCATAGTCTTTTGGCTACTAGACGTGTGTTATTTGGCTCCATCCTAAATATATATGAGTATTCGTCTCTGTACTTTCTAGAGAGAGAAAGAAAAAGAAAGCTTCACTTGCTACTTTGAGATTGTAGAGAGAGAAAGAGAGAGATTGTAGAGAGAGAAAGTGAGAGAGAGAGAGAGAGAGAGATGTCTGATGAATACTGTGATTGGATTTCTTGGGATGTGAAGGAAGGGGAGGAATTTAAAGGGCCATGAAAGGAGACAAACTAAAGGCAAATAAGAAACAAAAATAATAATTTTTAGTGGATTATTGATTAGTTCAAATATTATAGTACTCCCGGGAGTTATGTAGCTATCTTACTCCCATGCTTCATTACTTGCCACTCAATTATCCCACGACATAAGAATTAGCTTAGGTTTTCGAGTAATGTTAGGCGCACTCCCAAACCTAACCTCCTTAATGACTTTCTAAGGACTACAAATTTTTTATTTTTTTTATTTTCAGTGTCCACAAGAAAATAATTCAAAAACTGATTTTTATTGATGATTGTCTACAAACTGTCTTTACTAAAAATTATAGGGTTAATTTAATTTACCCCCCACAATAATTGGTCAATCGGACTTACTCCCCTCAAAAATCAGATATTGAACTTACCCCCTCAAACTAACGGTTTCCGTGATTCTGTCGTTAGAAGGCACACGTGCGTCTCGCACGCTCCATTTTTTAGGGGGGTAAGTCTGATTAGCCAATTATTCTGGGGGGTAAACTAAATTATCCCAAAAAAAAATGGTGCAGAGTAGAAATTAACCCTGAGAGAGATACCAAAATGGAGAGATGGGTGATGTTGGGGAGGAATCACCATTGTTTGTCGAACTTGGGCTTTTAGTGATGGAAATAGTTCAAATTCTCTTCAAATCTCACCTGGTGTCTTTGATGAGAGGGTCTTTCAAGTTCGTCCTTGTAAATTAGAATAATTGGTTAATATTTTTATCTTTTTTATATGGTCAATTATAGTGAAGTTCTCTTAAATTTTATATGGTCAATATCAAATCCCTAAACACCAACACCCATCTCTCCATTTTGGTGTCTCTCTCAGGGTTAATTTCTACTCTACACCATTTTTTTGGGATAATTTAGTCTACCCCCCAGAATAATTGGCTAATCGGACTTACCCCCCTAAAAAATGGAGCGTGCGAGACGCACGTGTGCCTTCTAACGGCAGAATCACGAAAACCGTTAGTTTGAGGGGGTAAGTTCAATATCTAATCTTTGAGGGGGGTAAGTCCGATTGGCCAATTATTCTGGGGGGTAAACTAAATTAACCCAAAATTATATTATTTTAAAATTTTTAATTCTTTCATCATATATACATGGTGAAAATTTTAATGCTAAAATTTAATAGGTTAAAATTCAATTATTCATACGAGGGGATTACAAATTTTAAAATGGATTGATTTTTCTTAATGATGATTTACATGGTGAGGATATCATTTTCACAAAAAATAAACCCTTAAATTATTTTCATATGGACCCTGTGAAGTTTTGGAAAAATTAATTAAAGTTTTAGAAACTTCATTTCTCTTGTATTTAAGGGAACTTCTATTTTAGGTGGCTTTTAGAAACTTCATTTCTCTTATATTTGAGGGAATTTCTATTTTAGGTGGTTTTATATTTAGTTAGGATTCCCTTTTACTTCTAGGATTGGGATACCTATTGGAGGCTATAAATATAGGAGTAAGGCATTAGCTTAAAGCATTCAGAAAAACAACATTGAGAGTGTGAGATCTCTTGAAAGGGTTGTGAATCTGAGGATAGAGAGAAGAGTGTGAGAGCAATATTGTAGAGATAAGCAATATTGTAGAGAGAGAAGTTTGAGAAGCAAGCTAGAGAAGCTTGTGAGAGTAGTTGAGTGTGTGGCTTGCTTTATAATCCCTTTGATCTTAGTAAAAGAAGTTGTTCTTTGCCGTTGACGTAGCCAAAGAGTGGTGAACTACGTAAATCGTTTGTGGTGTATTTCTATTTCTTTTCTCTAATATTTTCGTGTTAGTATTTGCTTTGTCATTGTTTGTGGTGAATCCTAAGCATACAACGGGTGAAAATCCTAACAGACCCCACATGAAAGTGAATAATTGAGAGAGTAATTGGACTATTGCTTAATTACGACACAAAGGACGTAAGAGTAAGAAAGCAACACTAACAGGTAGAGAAAGCACCCCTAATATATAAAGATAAGGGAGAGAGAAATCACTAATATACAAGCACATAAAGATCCACCATCAAGGACTAGTGCACTTTTGGATCAACCATAGATATTTACTTTATTTTAAAGAGTATTTACCTTATTGTAAAATAAAAGCAAAGTTTTAAATTATGGTAATACTAAAGTGAAGGGATTGAATAACGACCTAGTTAGGTTCCCATGACTCTAGTGTGACCCGCACCTTGAATAAAAGAGGGTGTTCTACTCATCAAAAAATCATCATATAAAAAAATTAGTAAATTCTAAGACCTCAAACCCTCTTAAATCAGCCCTTAAGAATAAATAAAATTTAGAAATTTTTTTTATCGTTGATCTTCAATCACTGGATGGTAGAATTATAAGTTTTAGAATAAACCTGTTTTCAATGAGAAGAATATCCAAACTGAAAATCAACACTTAAATCATCTTTATGTAGAGTAACTAACATTATATAGAAACAATAATGATAATAATACTAAATAAATACATAAAAGTAAAGCAAAGTTTTCGTTATTATTGTTTTATTGCAAAGATTGTTTGCGGCACGAAAAATGGGGGTTCTTCCCCCTTTCTAATTAAATATTTATTTAGCAACATTCTTTAAGCTTCAATGATTTACTTAGTGCCCTTGAATTCTAATGACATACTACTCCCTTTAAACGAATAATTTAAATAATTGAATGGATCTTTGTCCTGGCTTAACTGGACCAATGGTGGAATGATCTTTTGGTTTTTTGCAAACACATTTTTTTTTTTTTCAAACTTACCAAATATTTAACAAGACATGTATTATGTATATTAGTAGCTCGCGCCATTATTTCAAGCTTAAATTGTTTGAGCTAGATGAGTATAGACACCATTTTGAGTCGATATAATAATTTCTTCCATTATTTTAATCTTCGATGTTCCATCTACGATCACTTTTGAATCTTGAACAAATGATGACCGAGTGCGTAACAATGACTTGTAAAGCCATATCGAAGGTAATTTCTTTATGAGGATGATCTTTTCATTGTGTAAATAAATCTCCTAAAAGAAAATTTTACTCTAAAATTTTTAATTACGTCAAAAGTTGATCATAGATTAATGATAAAATTTAATTATAACTAAAAAATGCTAATTTTTTTGATCGATAATATATAGTTCATAATCTTAAAATTTAAGTAATTTTCTGATGGGGTTAAATGTTTAAAAAAATGTAATTTTTTTAATGAGAAATGCTCTAAGTTCCTTAAAAAAAAAAAAAGAGTAATGCTCTAAGTTAAACCTTTGAATCTTCAGTATGCCGGCATAACCAAATGGAAGAGCTAGGGCAAAAATATCAAGTCTATTTTTTTATTTTTTTTTGCAAACCCCCTCACCCCTGTTCAGTAGGGTTGTTTTGAATTCTTTATTGTTAATAAAATGTAACACGTAGTACATGCAAACATAGCTAGGGCGGGCAAATATAGGGCAAACAATAATAATNTAATAATAATGTTTAAACTTCGAACCACATACGCCATGTATGTACAAAAGGCAGTCTCTAATTAGTCCACGTGATCCCCACCATCCCCATCCTTCGTCCAGCTCGTGTTTTTTACGAGACTGACTAATTCAACAAAATAGTATTTGTGTGATCTGTAATTTTCGATCAGGTCGCCATCTGTTTCGAAGTGTCTTAACAAAATTGATTTATTTGACAATTTTTTTTTCTTCTAATCATTTTGCTTTGATTGACTTTCTCCAAAAATAATTTATCCATTCCAACCATAAATTATTTCTTTAATTTTCGTTTTTTTTAGTTCTGTTATTGAGACCGGGCTAGATAGATAAATGGACTAGTCCCAACAACATTTGCAATTTTTTTTTGGATTGAGATTATCAATCCAAAACGAATCGAACACTGATAATGAGGCGTTTGTTTTTTTGGGTTTTTATTTATTTATTTTTTTATTCTTCTTCTTCTTTTATTTTTTCATTTTTGTGGATAAGCAAACAGAGCCTAACTTTGACCAGATCTTGTTCAGATATGGGCCATATGTAAAACAAGAACTGGGCCAGTAATTTGGTGAGAAAGGCCCACTAGGTATCATACTCTTACAATTTCAACTCACTCATATTGATAGAACTAGTTTAGGCAACTAGAAGATCCTCATCGTGGCAAAAGGGAAATTTTAAAGGCTCCCCGAAATGTTATTGGCGTCGCCATTTGGTTAGACCTGGTCAATTGTGGTTGACTGTATAGATAGACCCTAGTGGGCTTCTTTAAGAGCCCAAAATTGAGAACCAATTTCGAACCCGATAATCAAGAATAATCTTCTTGAGATCTTCACTAAAATTGCTTGGACTAATGACTAAAACTATTTGCATACAATAAAATGTATACTATATATATATATATATATATATATATATATATATATTATATTGGATTAATATACATCAACTTAACCATTGTGCTTCAAATTTGGGAGTCATAAAACAACAAGAAATTTTCTTCAAAAGATGACCTAGCTAGCTAACACTCTTTGTATACATATGATAGTACTCATCTTCTAGAAGCAGAGACGAAATCTAGAGAGACTAGTACGCATGCATGGGAAATCAAAGATTTCAAAATTCAAAGCCATACCCACCATTCAGTTGTTACATATAAACAAAATAGATCGATTTTAAAAAACTAAACATAACATTATAATAAAGAAATAAAGTGATCGATGTCGTAAGTAGTAAATTAAGTAGTATAGTAGGGGATTTTTCAAATTTTGATCACCTGAAAAATATGTACCCATGAATAAACCAATGGGAGCCAACAAAATCAAGAACCTACGAATACCCATGACTGTTGTCTATAGAGAGAAAGAGAGAGGAGTTTCTGAATTTTTAGAGAGAGAAAATGAAAGAGTTTGATGATTAGACTTGTGAGAAAAGAGGGGAAATTAAGAACAAGTTGGTGTGGTGCATGCATATATAAAAGGAGGAGCAAGGCGATAGGGGTACTTGAATATATATAGCTAGAGAGGGTTTAGGGTTAGACAGAAATTAATTAATGCATGAGAAGAGACGTCCATAAGTAGAAACCCTACGTGCCTAGCTGCTAGCTAGCTACCTACTCATAGCTAGTTTACCTAGAAAAAAAAAAAAAGCTAGCTACTCATCAACCAATTAACTTCACTGTGGATGTTTTAATTTTTTCACTCATGGATTTATTTGATGATGTATAGAGAGAGGGGTTGGTCAATCAACTACCCAATTCTATCAACATATTCTTTTCATCTCTCTCTTTCTTTCGTTCTCTCTCTCTAATAAATGGGTAATTTTTCCTAACTATTGATTTAATTTCCATAAAATTTTAATGAAGTTCATTAGAAGTTTAAAATGTACTAATTTCAAGTAAGTAGGTTCTCTATGTCAGGTAGATTATTATATTTTTTTATTTTTTTTTGAAGAAGACTATTGCTCAGGTTACATTATAGCATAAAAAGAGGCAGTGAACGTGTGAGAAGCGCAGAGAAACCGCCAAGAACAATGTCACCAACGAACGCAGAAAATGCACCCACCAACGAGTACAAAAAAACTGTCAATAATAATGTACCTATATTTATTATCAGATTATATTAAACAAATTTAACGGCAATACCGCGGTCAAAAATTTTTTATTCGAAGACCTCCTACCAAATATTTACAGAAGGAATGCACAACTATTGAGCGAAAAGCTCATATGCATTATATTTATTATCATATATGATATTAGGCATTTGTATCTTTTTCATATGACCTTAGGAATCTTTATTGGGCTATCTAAGAAGGGGCTATATAACCCCACTCAGATCCTCCTATAATATAATTAAACATCAGCTAGCTTATTGCATGTGTTTATGCAGATAATAATCAACCACTAGAGGGGTGGAAATAAGAAATTCACATACGTGGCAGTTATTGCCTCGTTGATCTTTATACGGATCACGAGTGAGACGATTAACACCATGTAAATACGAGTCAAAGAAAATACAGAACAGGAACAACAACTCATGGTTTTAGTATAGAGCCAAACAAAATTACAGCAAGCCAAGTGGCACTCTATTCTATCGGTACCTTGATATACAACAATCTTATCCATCTTTTAACGGACATTGGGATGTGCATTAACCAAACAAAAAACATCAACCCAATTACATTGATAATTCAAACCCAAGAGAACATCGTTATTTTCACTAACCAATAGATAATTTTTTTTCGATCATCTTTATTAAAAATTATATCATTTTAAATTTTTTAACCTCATAAAAAATTAATAAATTAAAAATTAAAAGCTAATTTTTAATGAATCTACCAATTTTAAAATGATTTAATTTTTGGTGAACATGATATGGAATGTTAAAAAATATCAGCCCTTAGATCTACAGCAACCACTACTCTGATCTGGACTCTTCTTGAAAATGAAGTACAGCTTTATTTGTTATTTTTACATTAATTATAGAGCCCACATGATGAGGAACCAATAACTAACTTTTTATAAGAATGATCTACAAAATAAATAGAAGATCTTTACTAAAAACTATATCATTTTAAAACTATCAAAAATTAATAAAAAGTTTAAAAATTAACATTGGACATGAACAATGAGAAAAAAAAAAAAGTCAACTTTCAATGAAACTACCAATTTTAGAATAATTTGATGTTGTGGTGAAGATGATGGCCAAAGTGAAGAGAATTATATTATATTATTATAAACATCGTGCGAGGCGATCGTGATGATTCGACGAGCTTTTAGCAGCATATACTTTTCACCAATTAGGATTACCCTAAATACTATATATGGAGGGGAAAAAAAAATATTAACGCAGTTAATTAATAAGAGAGATTTCTGGAGTTTCCCTAAAATTAACCTCTGAAATAAGTTTTAAGAGCGACGAAGCAAGCAGCAACACTAAGTATTGATAACAGGGGAAAAAAAAAGGGCACCAGATTCAACCAGCCCAACTGTGCTACCCCACTGGTGTTGTCAAAATGCCTAAAGCATTTCATTTTTGGGGAATCCTAGCTAAAGAAGAAAAAAAGGTCAAGAGTTTACAGTTCTTGTACTCTTGTCATTTTATAATCTGTCTGCCCAGTAGAGGTGTCGTCTCAGACAAAGGACCAGTTGACGAACATGAAGCAAATACAGTGCGAGTTGTCTTCTTCATCCAACACCTTCCAAGCTACTGCTCTCTCGTATGAGACCGGCCTTCCCATGCTTGAAAGACAGATACCACCTTGAAGACATGCAAAACCCTGCCAATAACCAAGAATAATATAAGAATTCAAAAACTGGTAAACAACTTAAGAAGTAAATTATTACCAAAAGTAAGAGAAATGCTTAATGAAAGATTTAATCATTCCCGCTCAGATTTTGGACCATAAATCTTTTGCTCCCACACTGTTTAGCTGAATCCTCTGAGGATGGAACCAGCATAAGATATCATCTATGTTAATGTATCTAGGTATACCTGAATAGGATTCATTTGTACATTACTATAACAAAATCAGCTAATATCTTGATGGTCCAACATTCTTTTCAATGGTTTTATTCAGTACCCAGCTTTAACTAGGGCTAAGTAGGTTTTAAAAAAAAGTCCTAAAAAGACACCTAGAAAAAGTAAAGCAAATCCCTACCACTAATGAGTTTTTTTTTCTCTGCTGAGGGAATTAACAATGCATTTGACTCTTATGAAATTAACTAATTCCACACTCAAGAGGGAACTTGACAAACCTGTTGCATTATCTGTGGGAACTCAGCGCAGAGAGTCTTTCGTCCATGATCATCGAATATCTTTTCTAGAGTTATGTCTTGCAGGGCAACCAAGGTTGTCTCGAGCATGTCGAGACCTGCCTGATTTGCAAAGTTGAATACTGGCAATGCCTGTATAAATCATAATATTAGGATACAATGCTTTCTATCAAGGTAAGAAAATCATATCCGTAAAAGATTAAATCAGAGCACATCAATCACCAACGCTAAATGACTAGAAGGATACACGTCCATATCAGACAGTGAAGAGGTTTGAACAATAAAATTTCTCTGTATGCTCAGAATCGTTTTCTGTTTCCTTATAGCAATACCGAATAGTAATGACATTCAATATCATTAAAATCAGGAAGCTTAGGTGACTTTTACTTCAGCACACTTAAAAGAGCACATTGTTCATCTAAAATAGAAAGAGGTTTACAAGAAAGCTGACGATGAAGGATGTTGTGCTCTCGCCAAAAACTAGAAACAGAATCTTGATGTGGACAAGAAATAGTGTTCAAACCTTCAAAGAGCAGCACATAATTGCATCTGCGTGATGCCAGAGTGTCTTGAGGATGGATTCACTTGCTTCACTGTTGGATTTTAGCAACTCCACGCCCAAGTATCGTCTGACAAGAAAGATAATAAAAAATTTCACAAAGTTTTTCTAACAAGCAATCTAGTGACGGAGCATAAACAACACCCGATACATCTTATTATCAATATGTCGGATATACTGTGCTTCAGATGTTATATTCAAACAGTAATTGTGCTTTAACATAACTACAAGAGGAAGTTGGCTCACCTATAACTGTTACAGATCCAGTGAGCAAGTGTTTGTGCTTCAGGAGTGCCTGGTGGTGGCCGAAGACCAGAGTGAGGACTGAGATTTGAGGGGGAGAGAGCCAATGCTACCCTCTGAACGGATGATACAATGCTCCGAACATATTGCCGGGCCATTGATGCTACATTTTCTTGAAGGTGGCTCTCAAATGCAAATTGAAATGCTATTGTCATCACAGATCTCATGCCACCACCATTGCCAGAATAATCACCAGATGCTCTATTTCCAGCTGGCCCAATCTCAAGGGCAGAAGCAAGGTCAAGTGTGCGATTTGGACTGGAGGCGTCCTGCACATGTTCAAAGTGATGCACTTAGAATCAACTCGAAAGAAGAATGAGTAGTTACTAGTTAACGGACTTTGTGTTTTCCAGCAGATAACATTTGAGCACAAGGTAAATTTATTGACACATGCATTATGGAAATGCTTCTTTACTGTGAGATAAAAACATACCAGCCCAGAATCTAGAGGGATAATGCGGAAACCAGAAGGTAAGAGAGGTGCATCATCAGCAAAGGTGGAATCAATGGGAGCAAAGATAAGTTCGGCACAGGTGCCAACAGCATTCTCATCCAGCCCACTACAAAGCTGTGGACACAATATAAACAAAGACAAAAGTCAGTTGCCAAATTCAATTATTAGTCAGTTATTACTTTAAAATAAAGTCGGTAAAAACAATAAGCAAAATAAATAGCTTAATCCAAGCTTTCCTATTTCATTTATTATCGACTCAAAAGGCAATGCTCATCGAAAAAGGCATATTGAACAGGAGAAACAACAGAAATATTAGAAACATTTACTTTTTAAAAATATTTAACAAGGATTGTTGTGAATCTTGCCAGTGAATGCATGCTCAAGACAAGCTTCAGCCAAGGATATTAAGTTGACAGAATAGAAGACTGAATTCAAGACATTGCCTTATCCTGCTAATTCCTCCATGTTTATGAATTATCTTTCGAAGAATAAACATTCCTCTAGTGAGGTAAATTTTTTCAGCATGATTGGTGAGCCAATCTACATAAAGTCTCATATATCCATGGCATATAGAAAAACAAATATCTACTCACAATGTTGCCAACAAAAAAAGGGTAAAAGATAATGAATGCTTACTTGCAGGAGGAACAGATCTTTAGACATAATCGAGTCCTCTTGACAACCAACATTCTCCAGCTTAATGACCTCCAAGGACTGTTTACAACAGAGAAACAATGTCAAATATAATCATGCAGAAGATGAACTTGAAGGAACCACCCTTTTCAAGAACAAAATTTCAATACCATGTGCAGTACTTTTAGTGAACATACGTTAGAATTCAGGAAAATTACTTGCCTCTTCATGCTCAACTGTGTGAGCCAGTGGAAGAATAACCTGGCCCCCAAAACCACCAAATCGAGCACCTGGTAGGTTGAAGGGACCAGCTTTGACAGCGGCAGCTGAGTAAGCGTCAATACTACTGTCTGCCCATTCGGATCGATGCTCTCGCAGGAATCTAAGTAGTACAGCAGCAGGCACATTCTTCCAGACAAAATGAAAGGCAAGGTCAACAACAAGTGAAAATGTTCCCTTATAGACTGGAGTTGGTATAATAATAAATAAAAGGAAAACCGAACCACAAGTAACAAAGTTAAAGAATAAATGTTTGGGATCCATATAACATAGAAATCAGACACTTCCACAGTGTGTTGCATATATAGATGTTAAGTATCGCATATAAAAAGTAAGCATATAGATAAATAGTGCCCGAGGACCAAATATTTGAATATAATAGGATATTCCTGTAAAAGTATGCCCACGTGTCTGACCATGTCCAACATGGAGAATTTTTCGGCATACAAAAGAACATCACCATTTGTATATATTTCAACTATTTTGGATTTCCACAGAGACAAGGGAAAAATGCCCCCAACAATTTGGAAGGCATTGGTCACTTTCAGTGGCAATAAGCTAATTCAAAACCCAGCATGGACTGCTTAAAGTTGGCTAAGCACCAAGTGCTTATATAAATATGCATCTGCTTTCCTACAGAGCACTCAGCAAATACAGACAGTATCCTAACCTGTAAAAGCATGGATGCCTTGGCACACAGGACAGCATTGGTCACAGCTGGAAATCCATTAACGAAAGCATGATTTGCACCCATTAGTTTTCCAGGATTCGAGTTGACAAGGATGGTGACATCATCTATTCCATCGCTTCCCATTGAGGACCAACCCTCATCGGTAAAGCCATTAAGAGCTTCATTAAAACCCCTGCAAGAGAACATTTATCAGACCCATGTTACTAACCTTTAATAATCTCACAGGGCATATCAAAGTTTCATGATATCCTCACCTGCTAAGCCTCTGGGTAAGTGCACGTAGAGCTGCAGGTCGCCTGCCCCAACCAGTGACAGTTGATTGAGAAACCTCCTGAGCAATCTGCCTTAGCTGGCGTAGGGCCTGTAAGAAACAGCAGGAGAATAAGCATAACAATTACAGAACAAATAAAAATATTAATTTTCATCGAAATGCACTTTAGACAGTCCCACCGCCATTGTAGTCTTTTGAGCAAGCACTGTAGAAGACTCATATAGTGGTCGCAACACCTCTGGTACACTGCATGGCTGGTTCACAAAATCGCCATTAAGGTTATTCATTATTGATTAGTAAAAGATTTGTATCCTACGTTGGCAAAAAGAACAGTAAGGAAAACAATACGTAATGGAAGGTGAATTCTGTACCTCTAAATCCATATGATCAACAATGTGTATAATTGATCCACCCCCCTCACAGGGTCTAACAAGGTACCCACTTGGCAGCATTTCTGCTCTCACAAAATGCTGGACGGTTGGCATGCTCGGACCACCTTGAGTGCTGCTAAGTGATCTTTCACAGACCTGTGCATTTAACAGTGTGTACAACAATGTCAGAAAAGTTCAACAAAATTCAGTGGGGGTGCATGGGAAAATAACTCAAACACAATCCAGAATTTTTATGTTTTCATTTGAAGGGCAGGGACACATGAGTTGCATACCACAAGACTGCCATCCTCCAAAACAGAAGTATAGCGCAGCAACCAGAAGTCACGAGCAGGTGCCAATGTTGTCGGGGCATACAGCTATGACAAACGACCAGAGATTCAGAAGTCTGTTAAGGAATTGAATATGAATTACATGCATAGAGGGATTAGGACCAACCTGCATGTATAGCAGCTCGATGGTTCCACCATTTGGAGTGGGCAGCACATTTAGAACATCCACAGCTCGGCAATCGCGGAACCACGAAGGCCGATCTTTGAGAACTTCTGCGACCTGGGAGAAACTTAGTCAATTAAATCTTTTCACAAGCCCAATCACTAGGAATTAACACGACACAGAAGGCAATTATTGGGAGAATAGAACATGACAAAAGAACTTACCCTTGCAGGCTCTAGACCCACCAGGCCGCAAGCTCGTGCTGCCACTCCAGTGCAACCGTGAGAAATAGCAACGATTCCAATGGAATCCGGACCAGGCTGGGCAGATCAAAATAGAATGTGTACAACCAAGAATATCAACTATAATGGAACCAAAACAAGAATTAACAAATTAAATTTTCTTAGAGATTGAGATATGTGTGTATGGTTTAGGACAAAATGGTCAGTTAATGTTGTACATGTAACTCATTTCAAATTAAATTGAATAAACTATAGAATTGAACACATTAATTAACAGACAAGAATGAGTGAGAGAGTAACCTTCATCCCAGGCATTTGGACCCACTCTACAGCAGTTCCAGTAGCCTTCGATAGAAACTCTGTTAAAGTTTCCTCTGCAATGGACAAAAGTCTTGAAAAAATACAAAACGTAACCTAATCAATACAACAAGAAGGTCGTCACAAAGCACAAGAATTGAAAAGGACCCAACTAGAAATTCCTACTAACCCTGCAGGGCTAGCATCCCTTGGCGGATGCGGAGGCGTCAAATGGTGTTGACCACTAGTTACCACCGACTCACAACTCGTGTCTGTTGTGGCAAGAGTCGTCTGCAAATATTTCAAAAGCAGCCAAACATAAAAACCACAGTTCCTCAGGGAACATTAAATTAAAGCTACTAGTACTAGTGCAATTACTTCAACTCAGACAATACAGACCATAATTGACGAAAAAAAAATATGTAATCTAATTTTCTTACGTTCTGAGTCTGTTGGCGAAAGTAACCATTTTCGTACACCAATTGTGACACCTGTTTCTGCAACCTATCGTTCTCCTCCATTAAAAGCTTGTTCATCGCCGTCAGTTTCCGGTTTACAGCTTGAAGGCGGGAAGCCTCTTTCCGCTGCTTCTCCCGGCATCTACACAAAAAAATCAGTAAACCCATTTTTTTATTAAACAAGATTGATAAAATCAAATTTAGAATCACTAAAATCAAGAGAGATGAAAATACCTTCGGTTTTGAAACCAGACTTTAATCTGTTTGGGCTCAATATTGGAGAGAATAGGACACTCTCTGATTAGCTGTTGACGACGAATTGAACTTGGCTTAGGGCACTCATGATAGAGCCTTTCGAGTGCCTCGACCTGCTCAGGCGTGTAACGGACATATTTTCCGTTGTCCATTCCACCTTTACCATCCTTGCAGGACGTTGTTACAGCCATCATAACTTCAAACTCGGAGATACGAAAATAGCAGAAGCGAAAATAATTTCAGAAACCAAGAAACCCTAGCTTCCACCACCGAAGACCAGATAAAGCAATTTTTATTGCGTGTTGATCATTCAAACTTCAAAAACTCAACTCGAAACAGCTGAAACAATGCTTTTCCGGCTTAAAACTCGACTTCGCTGGACTTCGCATAAGAAAATGAAATCATTAATTTTTGCAGACTTGGGTTTAATAATCTTCCTTCAATAACCTCGAAACTTTTTTTTTTAACTTCTTTGCTCACTATGAGGAAACACCAGACACAAGAAATTTTGATCCGTCGAGATCGAACCTGTAATCCACACCTGAATCGGCCTCAGAAATCTCCTCTTTTTCCTACAAAATCCGAAAAAACTGACGATTTAATAATATTATCATGAACATTTGCTGCTTATTTTTTTAATCTACAAGAATGCAGGTCTGAAATAGCTGAATTTTAAGCGTCTCTTTTTTTTCCTCCTTTAATCTTCAAAAAACAAAAACGAAAAAGTAATCGCACTAAAAAGAAAAAGAAGAAGATCGTCACACCAGAGAACAGATTTCTCGAAATCCGAAGCTTGTTCTAATGTGGACTGATACGAACGAGTCGAATCGGTTTAGCCTCCAGATTCCGATACAACCTCAAAACAGGAGCTGAATAAACGGAAAGAACACGTTTACGGCACTAATTTCTCGACATCTGAAGCTTCAAAAAAAAAAGACGATGAAGCCAAAATTTTCACAAGATCCGAGCAATTTCCCCTTTCTTCGTCCAGCGAAATAGAAAAAAGACAAAACACAGACGCGGAAATCACCAAAATGAAATCAAAGCTCGTACAAGAGATTTCGCGTCTCTTCCTCTTAATAACCTAAAGTGCTTCTGTAGCAGCGATCTTCATCGTTTCGGATATTCTTCACTGATTTTAGACTATCGTTCCTAACCTCTGAAACATCTTTTTTAGGGTTTCTGAATCAAAACAAACAAAAACTCTCAATACAGAACAAGAACAGATGAATCAAAATGAACAGCCTTACTCGTTCTTGTTCTTCTCTCTGATGAAAAACGAAGAACTCAACAAGAGATTACAGCCATGGCGATACTCTGCAAAAGCTCAAATATCTGCTTGTCTTAGAAATCAAGAACAAAATAAGTTGATTCTCGGGTCAGAATTTTCGAACAGAAACCCTGATCTGAGGAAGAAAAAGCCATTTTTTTCATCTTTTGTACATCCCCCACTACTGTTGAGTTGCTCAGCTCTCTTTTACTGTGTAAAAAAAGAGGAGGAAAATTTTTACACACAACATTTTTCAGACGAAAGTACCCTTGATAAATCACGTATCCCAAATGCCCCTGTGAATTTTAAGAATTGCCGAACCATATGTTAAAAAAAAAAAAGTCGAATTATCCGTTTGTTTCCATCATTGCCCCTTCTTAGTATTTTTTGTAGGATGCCATTCAGTAATTCCTTCGTGCATTTAACAGTGGCATTATGGTCATTAACGAAAGTGAGGACATAGAGGAAAATATAAGAAGTGGATGGCAAGAGGATAATTAAATGAAAAAGTAGGGACATTTGGGTGGGAAGGCAAATTCATGCGTATGTGGGAATCGGGAAGCTTAAAAGAGACGAAGGCATGGGAAGGTTGCGTGGGTGAGAGAGGACAGAATTATGAGGGTTTTGGCATGCGCCTCGATTTGGCCCATTTTTTTTTCGTTTTTTTTATATAAATATCCTCACCGTCTTTCATCAGCGATATGCCATGCATATCATACAAACATACATACATACATACGTCTCATTTGAATGTATGTTTATGTATGATGTATCCATGATGATGAGAAAGAAATGAAGTGTGATTTTCTTCACCCACTTGAAAAGCGGGTGACCAAACCACTCCTCCCGTCAAGTTTAAAAGAGGAGTGTTCGTGTCGTGTACTATATTTCGTAAAGCTTCCTAGACACAAGATCCTTAACAGTAATAATACAGACGGCGGGATGATGGTTGGTTTTACTCACCCACGTTACAAAGAGGTGTACAAAATCAATTTGGTGTGATGTGACGTGTGTGCTTTTATAGGTGAGAAAGGAGAGAGAGGGTGCCAGTGTGGATTTATCGTTATTGGTTAAAACTTGCTCAACACTTTCTGTTCCGTTTTGGTTTTTTTATTATAAGAGGGGAAGCTCAGGTGTTTGTCATGAACACCTCTCCTCTTGTAACACCGAACACAACCGTTATTCAACGTTTTATTTTAAAAAAACTCAAATCGGGAATCCGGGAGTCAATGCTGCGACACCAAAAGAAGAAACTATTTGGTTCTGAATTTTTTTTTTTTTTTTTTCAACGAAAGGAATTGGTTTACCGGCGTCGAATTGATCGCAATTGAAAGGTAATTAAAACATTATATAGTATAGTTTGGTCAAGTTAGTAAGTGGGAGACAAATTTAAGTGGTATATAATTTATGTAAAAATGTTGGTCAATTCAACATTTCACATTTAAATGTACCTATACTATTTTTATGGGGGCATGCGTCAAAGTCTTACACTTACCAAGTAGTATTCACACACCTAAATAAACGATTTATGTATTGCAATCGCTTTGATTTAGATAGGGACTCGTACCGCTTTCACGTCTTAGGGTCTCCGATTAAACTCCTATCTCAAATTTTCCCTTATACATCGCATTTGATATTTGAATTGTCCTTCACATGTTTGGTTGAAAATTATGACAAAATTAATTGATATTCATCACTTATTTTCTTGTTTCAATCTTATTAGAAATTATGGAAGTAAGTCACATGTAATACAATCGGATAGTTCTTGTATTAATCATGCAAAGAGTCCAACTATGTGGGGAAGAGTGTTGTTGTATTTACTCTCTTTGTTGTGGTGTAAACCTCACTACACTCCTTTAGGGCAAATTGTGTTGAAGAGCCTTTAAAAGTAAAATGCTACAGAAACTCGAGATTTGCAACTCAAACGGTACTTCACATTATAAAATTCGTCTTTATATCGAAATTAGATCCTCACACTAACTTTATAATCTAATGTATTATTTGAAGTACAAATTTAGGGTTTGTCTAGCATTACTCCTAGCTCCATGGCTAGAGTTGGTACCAGTCAAACGTAAATGCTTTTAATGAGGCTAACGTATTTACTCTCGAACTATCAAAGATAAATATATGCACCAACCATCGTTTTTTTTTCATAGGAGTACCAACCATCTAGTTGGGTTCAATAATTTGGGTATCGTATAATATGTCGAGGTTTCTATGTCAAAATGTGTAATTTAATTATTTTACTCCAAGTTTTGGATTTTTGTAATTATTTTAGGCCTCGCAATAATCGAAGGGCATTTGATCACTATTTTGACATATAGTTCACTCCTTGGTGCTTGTAAGTTGATGGATGCAATTCATTTTCTATAATATTGGTGGAAGGTTGTCTTTTGCTCGTTTCCTCCTTTGGCATTGTTATCTATAATGTATCTCTTCCGCCATCACTTGTACATCAAACTGGGCAATGGCCCCATTACTAAGAAGGAAGAAAAAAAAAAAGAGAAAGAAAGAAAAGAAACTAGAAACATGATGTTTATGTATTTGATCAACTAATATGAAATAACACATATTCTTAAATTTAATTTAAGTAAGCATATTTTATTTTTAAAATATGGTTATCTCTTTTCTTTTGATAAAATGTTTTTTTTATTAGTAGCGCTATATAAATTGCATTAGCTGATCACATTACCTGATAAACGATGTATAATTTTCACGATAAGTTAAGTAGTTCATAGTTGTTAGTACAATTTTATTGTCTCACACTTGACATAAAATATGCTATCTTAGCTAGTGTGTTTGATAATATCTTCGAGCCTTCGGAGTGAATCCTCATAAGCACAATTCAAAAATAAAAATAAAATTTCAGAGAACGGGAGCATCACTTCATTGAAATGGATCTGGTTATTAAGAGTCAATTCGATCCAAGACCACATAACAAAAGTTATAATGTTTTTTTTGGCTTTGATATTTTTTTTTGTTTTGGTTTATATCATTTGATCGAACAAAATTTTAATATATTTGTATTTTTTAAAATCACATTAACTAACATAACATATAAAAATATTATCAATTGTTGTACAATTCATTAATATGTTCCTCTAAAATATTACTTACTCTTTTCATTATAAAATTTGTTCATTTTATTTCTCAACTATCCATGCTTAACACGTGTAAAGAAATTTGATGAAGTGTGCTAGACGCGGGTTTGTAAATTGTATGGTCTACAAAGTAAGTCCCCCAACCATGTGGCCCACACCCTTCATATAAGTGCGCATCTGCAAGTGCGCCGGCCTCACTCTTCACCACCCATTTTTTTAATTTTTGAATTTAGTTTTGTTATTTATTTTTGAAAAACAAAACAAAACACCTGGATCATCGAGTCCCGGTAATAAGACGCCACTTGTCACTTTCGGCGTGTCAGAGTTGAGCGCGAAAGACATTCTCCTAGGAAGTCGTCAAAGCAACGAATTATACGTCCCCTGCAACCCCTCCCTCTCTCCTCAGTCTTCCCCGTCCTTCTCTTTTCTTTGTGACACGCGACATGACATGACTGTGTCTGTGTTTCTTTCTGATTGGACGTTGTGGTAAGAAAAATCAGACAGACTGTAAAGACGTTATTGTCCTTCAACCTTTTCAGTAATCACATATACGTCCCGTCACCCCCTTCATCATCACACTCTGAGAAAGACTTTCGTCCTTTTTCTTTCTCTCTGTTTTGAGATAAGCGAACGACTTCCTTTGCTTTTTTTTTTTTTTTAGTTGGTTGGTGTCTCAGTAATCTATTAGGGAAGACCGGGAGGACCATCATCTCAAGATTCAAACTGTAGAATACGTTAATAGCCGTCAGATATTCGTACACCTTAATTATGGCCGTCAGATAGACTTATTAAAATCTCCTTACCAAACACGTCAAATCTCGTACATTAAATAATCGCAGCAAAAAAAAAACGACTTGTAATAATAATGATCGGCTGCTAACCAGGATCATATTTATGGTGTGATCTGGATGATCTAAGTTATTG
>MVGT01002328.1:2112725-2145821 GCA_002174775.1 Macleaya cordata | reverse complement strand
AGAACGTTAAAAACTTGCCATTTTATGATGTCCCATGATGATGGAAGATCTTTGTGTAGACCCACCCATTCACAGGTACCACCTCCACGCGTACTTCATCTATTGGGTCGATTATATTTTTTTTCAAAACTGTACCCTACCTAGCTAAATCACTGAATTATGAGAATGGTCCAATCAGGCAATTAATTACACCCAAGATATCATAACGGATGTAAGTATGCATGCATGATCCGATGTATGATCATATGGGGATGTCATGTGTACATGATGAGTTCATGTCATGCTAAATCATCATGCATGCATGTATGTATATATTGAGGTTTTTAAATTGGGATGGGCAAAATTTAGGGTCAGATGGAGTACCGGTAGTTAAGGCACGCCGAAATGGGATTAGTGGAGGGAGGTGAGGGTCAGAGAGAGAGAGAAAGAGAGAGGGTGGGACGGCCGCGTGAGCCGACAAAAGGACTTTAGCAAAAACGAGGTAACCCAGTGCTGAGCTGAGCTGGATGATGACCTGGCATCACTCTTTATTATTTTAACATTTATTGACGGCGGCACGGCTTTAACGTGCTAGGCAGGCTGCTTATTACTATATCTCTCTCTCTCTCTATAAACCGGAGGCGGACGGAGTAGTAGTGGTGTGTTTGGTAAAAGTAAAGAGGTTTAGTAGTGGTCGAAGCATGCCCGACATGTGTTATTTTTTTTTCTTTAAGAGGTGGTGTGGTGCTAAAATGCTCCTTCCTTAATGTGCGCCACTTGCTTTGATTTTGAAATGTTGTAGATCAGTGGGAATAGAGATCTCTGAGAACCATTTGGAATTAATTACTTATTAGTACCAATTTGAGCCCTAGAACCAAAATTGCAGAAATCGGAATAGAGTTATATCAAATAGTTTGTGTGGTCCAAGCAGTTTAACGTAACAGATGTTATTAACTGTGAGATTCTTCAAATCTCTCTCTCTATTGTACTGGGCATAACTGTTGTGAACTTTATGAAACATCATTTTCATCAAGATTTTCTAACCCTAGGCGATAAGGTAATTAGAAATGATAAATATGAAAACGTTATGGATCACGGCTCATTTGAAAACGATTTAAAAGATAATATATTTTTAATGAAGATGACATTCTCCGATAAATTTTTTATTTATAAATTTCTTATTTCATTGACCTGAACACGGATACAGTAAGGTTTTGGAGTAATTCAAACCGGATTCTATATCTAAACTTATTGGATACTAATTTAAAAGTGTGTTTAGACGGCGGATTTTAAGTATGGACAATAGATTTGGTAGGAAACTAGTTAAATTTGTAAAATGATTTCAATACCTTAGTCGATGTGCCATCTGGGCAGTGGCGGAGGCACCATATGCCCAGTAGGGGCAGCGGCCCCCACTCAAAATTTGTAAAAAGTTTTATATAAGTAATTTGTAAACTGTTATTTTATATCTTCTAAATGAAAAAAATCGTTTAATTGGGGAAGTTGACCAGGCCCAAGGGTGGAGTTGTAAAATTTGACTGAAACCCTCTTTTATTTTCATAGGAAATTATATTTCACTCTAACATTTTATTTCTGAACACTCCACTTGGTGTTTACATTCGTCGTACATTGAACTCCGATTTTACGACTGATTTTTTGTAAGGATAATTTCTTCACAGTGTAGATTTCTTTAACCAAAAATTATATCATTTAAATCTTTTAACCCAACTAAAAATTGGTTAAAAATCATGAGTAAAATAAATGACTCAAATTAATTTGGATGATCCCTGGGCTTTTTTTTTTTGTCAAAATTTAGATCATCGTAAAAATATCATATTATTCTAAATTAAACTTTTAATAAAAGTTAGTTAACGGTATAATTTATATTAAAATTTGGATCAATTTTTACGGGATTAAAATTTTAGGATGATGTGAATTATGAAAAGATAATTTTAACGGTGAGAAAATCTTCATCACAAGAACAAAATATATATATATATATAAGTCTTTGAGTCATGTCCGCATGCACTAGATAAGTCAGTATAAATGAGGTGTAAAAATATATGGGTGCTTAAGAAGAAAAATTAGTATGTAAATCGAATTTGCCTTTTCTATTTTGGCCCCCACAAGGTTAAAATTCTGGTTCCGCCACTGCATCTGGGCCTTGTCCAATATGGGTTATCCTTCAATTTGACAGCCTCAGCCTTTTTTTAGATATCAAAGAAGGTGTCATGTAGCCAGCAGGCCCATTTTACAAGATATGAAACAAGATATGAAGAGTGAAAATAATTGGGCATTCTTGTAGCCAGCAGGCCCATTTTATACTTACATCTATTTTGTAAGACCCAAGCCTTGCCCAACTTATCTATATAGGTCCAAGTCATTAGGCCACTGACTGAAGATGAAGTGATCATTTTGTTTCAACAAATAGATTATGTTTAAGGAACTGATATTTCAATCAACCTTTTTTAATTACCAGGATCATATTGAAATAGAATCTATTCAAATAGATTATGTTAAGGAACTGATCAACGTGCCTTAATTGGTTGATACAATCTATTCAAATGGAAATCGGTTAGAACAAACAGGAAATCAATGGTAGCATGAGGCATCAACCCTAGTACCCTACCCCCAGCTCAATTTTTATAATATTGGGTTTGTTTTCAGGGTTAGAGACGAGCTCGAATCATGAAAGTTAAAAACTCAATCCCGACCCAACATCAAATTGAGTTCAACAAAGTTGCACCCCAGAAAATTAGTGGATTAAACGCAAGTTATGTGAAGAAAAAATGATTCGAGCTTGCCTTCAAACCTGAAAAGTGTGCTTTTAGAAGCCCATAATGAAAACCTAATTTAGGATTAATGTTCCTGATGGAATATTAAGATCTACATAAGTTGTGTTGTATGGACAAAATGTTTGGAGTAGCTCCAATTGGTTTTAACTTTTAATTGCTTAAATGTCAGGACTGGAGCTGCTCCTTCAAAATTTCCCTAGTGGAGTAAGTAATATAGTTGGGAAATTTTAAAGACGCTCTCCGAAATGTTATTGGCAGGTCCGAAATGTTTTAGAATCAACCCAAATCACCAAGTCCAACCTAACAAGCCTGCCAATAACATTTTGAAGGGTGCCTTTAACATTTTTGATAGAGTCGAATTTTGCCTTAGGTGAAAAGATAAACGTGGATCCTTCAAGCATATGTAATGGGTTCATACAAACAGAAGAAGCTAGCAACTTCTAGCGTGAATTAGAGTTATTTAGAAAAATTTAGAATATTTATTAAATATGAAAGCATAATTTAGTCCGACCCCCTTATATGTAAACGTTTATAAATACCCATCATGGATAAATAAACAAAGCAGAGAAGAATAATGGGAATAAAATAGTTATGGGATTTTTTTAGGACAGTCCCTCGTACAATTAGCAATTAGGGATCAGTCCCCGTTTTCTCAAAAAGTTGATATAGGTCCCTTTTTGGATGGAAACCGTTAGCTCCCCGTTTTATGGTGCACGCGGATAAAACACGTGCACTAGTTTGACGAAAATGCCCTCACGTGTACTCACGCGAGGGACTTCGATTTATTTGGTTTAAAAATCTCAAATTGCCCTTCCATCATCCAACGACAAGGGGAATAGGTTAAGATCTACGGTCTGTGTTATTTGGAGAGGACGTTCACGTCCAATCGAAGTTAGAATTTACTGCATTATTTCAACTCTCTCTCTCACACACACTCTAGATGTTATAGGAAACCTCATCTTTCCCTCTTCTGAAGAAGCCACCCTAAACGCAGTAAATTCTGACTTCGATTGGACGTGAACGTCCTCTCCAAATAACACAGACCGTAGATCTCAACCCATTCTCCTTGTCGTTGGATGATGGAAGGGCAATTTGGGATTTTTAAACCAAACAAACTGAAGTCCCTCGCGTGGTGTACACGTGAGGGCATTTTCGTCAAACTGGTGCACGTGTTTTGTCCGCGTGCACCATAAAACGGGGAGTTAACAGTTTCCATCCAAAAAGGGACCTATATCAGCTTTTTGAGAAAATGGGGACTGATCCCTAATTGCTAATTGTACGAGGGACCGTCCTAAAAAAATCCCTTTTTTTATTAGATAATTAGAAAATTTAATTGTTTTAGATTGGGCCATATGTTTATAATGTAGGTTTTTTTAACCCACACCTAAGAGAGAAGATTTTGTTAACCCAATAATAGATAATAGATTGGGTCATATGCTTATAATGTAGGTTTTTTTAACCCACACCTAAGAGAGAGAGTTTTGTTAACCCAAGGCTTCTCCTGTAGTATATTACTAGCCCCCATATCCCGTGTAAGGCACGGGGCTTCTTTTAAAAAAAAAATTTGAATTTTTTTTATTAGATAATTAGAAAATTTAGTTGTTTTAGAATTTGATTTTATATTTATAATGTAGGTTTTTTTAACCCACACTTAAGAGAGAGGGTTTTGTCAACCCAATAATAGATAATAGGTTGGGCCATATACTTATAATGTAGGTTTTTTTAACCCACACCTAAGAGAGAGGATTTTGTTAACCTAAATGCTTCTCTTATGGTATATTAGAATAGATAATAGATAATAGATCATTGATAGGACCACTAACTTGCAGAGAAAACGCAATTGAGGATTGCTATAAAATGTTAAGCCGGGCCCGTTTTGAAAGCCCACTCTTACAAAAAGGCTACACATTTATTCATGGACCTTAAATTTGAGTCCAAGCCTACGGCACTTCCACGAGCCTTTGTTGTTCCTTTTTGGCTCTGATCGGTAGTCGCAAGCTTCTTCTTTGTCTCCAAATTCTGATCGAGTTCCGAAGGTTTCAGCAAAATCAAATCCGGTACGTATTCTTCTAAATTCTGATCTGTCGTGCTTAGTTTCATTTCTGTTTTAAATTCATAAAGGTATGGGATCTGAGATCCCAGATTTGAATAATCTGAATTAAGGGTTTCTCTTCAACCCGATTTGCTTTTTCAAATTTTTTTTTTCTGATCTAGGGTTAGGGTTTTGTTATCTAGATCTTAAATATAGTATTTCTCTAAGATTGAAGCTCTCTGTAATATCTTGTTTCGTGCAATCAATGATCTCGAACTAGGGTTTCTTTTCAAACTTAGTTTTTCCATGATATTTAGTCGATTTGAGACAATTTACTTTCATCGAACCAATAGTTTAATTTTTGTTCGTTTTGATAGTATATGCATTTACAAACAAATCTAATAGGTTTTCTATGTGGGGATTTGTTACTTTATCAATCTGAATTGATTGATTAAGAAAAGAAAACTGAGTTTTAGAATTAATTTTTTTTAGATAGGTGGGGAGAAAGAT
The DNA here is from genome assembly GCA_002174775.1 of Macleaya cordata. Classification (NCBI taxonomy): domain Eukaryota; kingdom Viridiplantae; phylum Streptophyta; class Magnoliopsida; order Ranunculales; family Papaveraceae; genus Macleaya; species Macleaya cordata. The sequence goes on along the minus strand of MVGT01002328.1, from coordinate 2,140,505 downwards.
GCCTTCTCAGAAAATTGAATCTGGCCATGAAGATACCGTTCATGATGTGGTTATGGATTACTATGGAAAGCGTCTGGCTACTGCATCATCTGATAAAACCATTAAGATAATTGGTGTGAGCAGCTCTGGTTCACAGCATCTCGCCACCCTGCAAGGTCATCAAGGCCCCGTTTGGCAGGTTGCTTGGGCTCACCCTAAATTCGGATCTCTCCTCGCTTCGTGTTCTTATGACGGGCAAGTAATAATTTGGAAGGAAGGTAACCAACAAGATTGGACCAAAGCTCATGTTTTCAGTGATCATAAAGGTTCCGTGAATTCTATCGCTTGGGCTCCTCATGAACTTGGCCTTTGCTTGGCCTGTGGATCTTCGGATGGGAATATCTCGGTTTTTTCTGCTAGGGCTGATGGTGGTTGGGACACTACACGGATTGATCAAGCTCATCCTGTTGGTGTCACTTCTGTTTCATGGGCTCCAGCGTTGGCTCCTGGCGCTCTAGTAGGATCTGGCTCGCTTGACCCTGTTCAGAAGCTTGTGTCTGGTGGTTGTGATAATATTGTGAGGGTCTGGAAACTATACAATGGAACTTGGAAGATGGATTGCTTCCCAGCTCTTCAAATGCACACTGATTGGGTGAGGGATGTCGCTTGGGCACCCAATTTAGGGCTTCCAAAATCTACTATTGCAAGTGCTTCACAAGATGGAACAGTGATTATATGGACTGTTGCTAAGGAAGGAGATCAATGGGAAGGTAAAGTTTTGAAGGATTTTAAGACCCCTGTTTGGAGGGTCTCGTGGTCGCTGACTGGAAATATATTGGCTGTGGCTGATGGGAACAACAATGTAACGTTGTGGAAAGAAGCGGTGGATGGGGAATGGCAACAGGTGACAACAGTAGAACCATAGAGAGTAGAGTCCAGGTTCATGATTCTAAATTCTCTTACTAGTTGCTATTACAATCTCTTGTCTTGTCTTTGAGTTTTTTTTTTCCCCATCTCCTTACCCTTTTGTAGGAATTCTACTCTTGTTATTTTTCTAAGTGATTATACATTTCTTGAGTGATACTGTTCAATTTTGAACACCAAAATTTAGGGGGTGACAAAAAAATTAGAGTTGATGAACCATTTGCACACTTTTTCATTTCATTGTTTAATGTTGGAATTTGCAAATAATCTTAACTGCTATGATCAGAGTTTTGTTTCATCAGATTACTTTAACCTGGTTTTGTACACTTTTGATCTTGACCCGCTTTTAGAAGCCAGAAACTGCATCAATCTATCTATAATTGATAAGCAACCACTAGGATTAGCAAAACTTAAAAATGTACATTATTCTTATTGATTGTATTTTAACACTTGGTTAACGTCAACTGTCTTTCATGAAATGATGTACTGGGAAGGGTCGATTTCTTTCTTTTGGTCAGATTGTGAGATTGAGAGGGTGGGGAACCTGATTGATTGTTATTTCCATCCCATGAAGAGAAATGCTTGGAAGCTCTGATGGCTTTTACCAGTATGATGTCTAGCATGTAGTAGGTTCACCAGTCCAAATCAGTACTTTGATGTGTAGGAGTCCCATGATCCCCATCAGCTGCTGCTGTTAGTATGCTCATTGATACCGCCTCTTCCATTAATATGTAGGAATTGTTTAATTTAGGGTTGTTTAAAGTTACGTTCTTACAAAGCTAATGGTATAAGTTTTGAAGTTTGAATTTGTTTTTTATAGTCGTTAATTCTTTGAAGGCTAGTAGGAAAATAGACTCATTTTTTTTTACTATTTCAAGAAAACTGGTTTTCTAGTCTGTAAGGATTGTGGTTGGGCATTAGGATGCATTTCTGTAAATTTTTTTTTTGTGTGAGAAGCGCAAATACACTACCATTGTAACTGCGAAGGGGTGCACAACCGTTGGGCTAAAACCTATGTGCACATTTATGGTTTGTTTGGAAGAGGGATTCCAAGGTAGGGATTCAGTGGGGACCAGGGATTCATGTTTCCCGTCTGTTTGGCTGCCAAGAATCTCTGGAAACTTGTTTTCTAGGAAAACATGTTTTCCACCAAATCCCTGTTTTAGAATCCCATCTCTCCCCTTAGAATTTGTTGGAATTCTAAACTAAGAATTCACTATGTACACCCAACTCAATGCAGATTACACCCCATAAAATTAAAACAACAAAATAGAGATTTTTATGGTTGCCAAACAAACCAAAAGATTCATGTTTCTAAGGTTTCATGAATCCATGGAGTTTTTTATGGTTGCCAAACAAACCAAAAGATTCATGTTTCCAAAGACTCATGTTTCCTAAGGAAACATGAATTCTACACCCAAACACACTATTATGTCATTTAAAGATTCAGTGAATGCTGAAGTTTTTACTTGTCTTCTGGATCTAAAGAGTAGCTTTGGCCTTCAAGTTGGATCAAACACTTTTATTTCCTTCAACTCTTTGGTCTTCGTTTTTCCTGGTTTCACACTAGTACTACAGTAGGAAAAAAAGAAAAAAGAAAAAACGATTTCACACAAAAATTTCATTCCAAAATATTGGACCGACCCTTTTACAAAACCCATGGGCAGAGCGAGAGCGGAAGCGCCAGAGTGGCTAATAAAAAATGCCACTTGTTCCAGAATGCTTCGAACTTGTTCCAGAATGCCTTCGAAGCAGGAGCGTCAAAACATAGTTCGGAGGGTGAGTGCAAGGTTCCAGAACCGAAGTGTCACCCCTAAACTATGGTTCTGGTTACTAAGCTATAGCCTTGTTGAGGATCTGATTCATTGGCTATTCAAAAAGGCTCTAGCGAACAAACTTGAGTAGCCCTCAACTCTTTCAGCTTCAATCAAATGCAAATCGTGAAATTCCAATCTGAGAGGACTATTTAGTTTAAGCTACGAGCAAACAAAATGAAGCCTCAAAACTTTAACCATTTCTGAAACATGAACGAAAAATCTCATCTTTCATATCCAGCTGGGAATAATGCTTTGCTAAAATTTCACCATTCTCAGAGTACATACATAAAAATGGTACCATTTAAATCTCTAACCTGAGATAATTTCAAAAAGGGAAAATTAGCCCCCCTACTTGAAAAGTATTTTAGGATTTAGCCCAACAAACATTTTCTTTTAGCCTAAGGCCCCTGGGTAAAAGACTTAAACCCTCTTCAGTTTGTAAATTACACACACTGAAACCCTCCGGAGGGTTTCAGTCTGTTACCCAGGGGCCTTAGACTAAAAGAAAACGTTTGTTGGGCTAAATCCTAAAATATTTTTCAAATAGGGGTTTTTGGCCAAAATTCAAAAAATACCATTTGAAACAAAAGAACGTGCGAGTTTACAACAGGTGCTCTCTCTACACAATATGTATATCTATTTAACGTGTACGTAGTCGATAAGATGTCGATCAAGCTCAAAATGTCGGCATAGAAGTCTCTGCAATCATAAAAGAACCCAAAATCGAGCAATCAATAGAATCTTAACCCAACTACACGAGTCAAATTGAACTAGTAACAAATAACATTGCTATACTTTGAAAGAGAGCATATAACTAAAAAAATTCAAACTGAACTATTTCAGAGTAGCCGATAAAAACCCTAGATATCCTCTCTTGTTGCTTGTAAAAAGATTAGCTAAATGAGTTTTAGTACATTAGTAAGTCTATAGTGTTGAAATTTTCTCCCAGTAGCAGAAACTGTTGCTCAATTTGATATTTAAGTGATGTCTAAAGCTTGTCCCTCATATGGTGGCTCTGTTTTCATATAGTGGGTAACCTCGTCCCGTAGAATTTGGCAATAAGATCTATAATATCCTGATGTCATTACTAAACTCACATGGAATGTATTATTATGGTAACTTATTTACAAATATACAAGGTTCACCCAATGTAAGTCCTACTAATCTTTTGTCAAAAAAGACTCCTTCGCAACCGGAAGAATGAACAGGCTATTGATACAATGGAACACAATCTACAGAAACGAATATCTATTCTGAATTTCCCTGTAGGACAGACTTGCTGAAACCAGATTAGTGCTAGTGCCCGATAGAGATTACTGGTGATCACATCTGATTCATATGTATAAGCGGCACCTATGATTTGCATTTATTATTTTGATCAACGTGAAAAATATAATATTTACAAGAAAAGGACCGATTTCAATACATAATAAATCAACAGCTAACAGTTTGGTTAACACAGAAATAATATCTTTATGCAGCAAAATGCCTTGTGAGTTGTACCAAATATTCATGAGAAATACCTTAGTGATAGGTCGGCGAGAAGGTTTCGCTTCAAAATCTACCTCCGGAAAACGTGTTACCTCCACTCCGTTGTCAAATAATATGTATGTTGGCAGTTGGCCCATGCTCGCTACAGGAAGGTTATATAGAAATCAGGAAAAGGAATATTACAAGCAAAATCAACTGAAGAGTATGATAACAACAAGGAGCATCATGATAAGCTATGATCATTAGAATTATTACCCCCCATAATTATTCCGAATTTTTCTGCAGCATTAGGAAAGAGTCCAAGATCCACTATACCAAAAGATAAATTTTTGTTCGAGTATCTGCTTAGACGATATGAATGTAAGTGGTGTTAAAACAACTAAAGCAGGCATGAAGGATGACCGACACAGATAAGTGAAGGAAAGAAGGAAATTAGTTTTATTAAACATGACAGCTAAAGCAAGTGTTGTTTTAGAAGCCTATACAAGTTCGTGATAGGAGGTTAACATTTATCCATGGTGGAGAGTGCAAGAAGAAGCTTACGTGATCGAGAGGTCAGCAACAAAACGACTTGTTCGTATACAATTGGATGAATTCAAAGCTCGAAATTCGACCTGCCAAACACTGACTGTCATATTCAAGAAACCACAGTTTGAAGATACTAACATCAGCAGCACTTAATTTGAAACATGTTTCAATTTATATCAAACGATTCTAAAATTGAGTTCCACTTTGTATTGGTTCGATACCACTTAATACTTGCAACCGAACACCCCTTGAAGGTCGCATCACATAAGCACAGTGATCGAAAGAGGTTTTTTTTTTATGAGATAAAGAATTGTAGCAGCATAAAAACTACATCCATATCTATGTCATATGGCCTGAGACATGAAAAATCCTATTCCCCTTCCCATATGTGTGCTCAGATTCACGTCTCCATTCAGAAATCTCAGACAAAGTAAGTTAAAGGTTGGTCACTTGATCCTCAGCTTAATCTCACTAAATCTAGAAAGTGAGTTCATAATATGAGATTTGTTCTGGAAAATTGGAAACTAAGTGAAAATTTGGTAAAGAAGTATTTGAGACTAACCAACCAGAATCTTGACGTTTTATCTTCGGTCAGTAAGACTTCCAACTGCAATGGTGTCAACTTACTCGAATTACCTAGAAAAGTCGATCAAAGAAATGACATTGGAATTATCTGATCATATACATCAGCTTCTCTAGTAACTACGAAGATGCATATAATACCAAGCTATTAGTTACTGAGAACAAAGGAATATGAAGATTTGGATTCAAGGTTTCTTTGCTTCCTAAACCAAAAACTGAGAAGACTAGAATATATTTGAATTGGATATTTCAATTTCATGTGTAAAATTTCGTGCTTCGAGGCAAATTCTGACAAACCAGAGTGATATTCCAGAATTATGCCCTCTGATACTTCAGCAGAAAATAAACGAGAAATACACCTTCCTTTATTATTTTATTAGAGTTATCATGTTATGCCCTCCAATATGGTTTTCTTAAGATCCAATTTCTAAATAGATGACAAAAGAGGACGATATACTGAAGAAGCTTAAGCATGTATAAGAAACACAAAAGGGTAAACCAAATCAATTCGTACCTAGTTCTTGATAAGGTGGTTGCTGAGTTAAAGTGAACACCACTGCAAGAAATGACACCAAGAAAAAGATACGGTAGTTAAATTAAGCGCTGATAAATCAGTGGAAAAAAAAAACAAACATAACAACCCCAACATATGCTAAATTCCAGTAAAGATTTTGAAGGATTCACTATTTCCTATTAATTTCTTGCATGTGTAAAAATTAAACAAATTGGGTCGGAATGAAGACGGGATGCTAGTGTCTGAAGGTATTACTTGGAGATGATCACATGACTCAAAGTGGCTCTGGTTCTCTACTTTGTATGAACCCAATTCACTATTTTATTATCTAAGTTCTGCTAGATTATTATGGAATTTTTCTTCGTTAATTAGTTGTTGGAAATCCAACAAATGAAGATAAAATGCATACCAAAGAAAACAACCATGTAGCAGAGAGCCAACTGATAGTCAATGATCAAAGCCACTACAATAAGAAACCCCTGCAAAAACAAAAAACAGAACCAGAACCAGAACCAGAACAAACATTGAATTGGGAGTCATACAAAGTAGAAAATTTGTTCTAATTTAAAGACATCCATGTTTCCAGGTGTGCATTTTAGATGAAAAAAAATCATCATACCTTTGAGAAAAACAAAGCATCAGCAAGAAATCCCTCCCATGTTTCCTCTTTGACTAGCTGTCAAACAATAACAAAACCAACATACAATGTGAGGTGCAATAGAAATGTGCATCTGAAACCCTAACAAGCCATCCAACCTCGTGAGAGAGAGAGAGAGAGAGAGAGAGAGAGAGAGAGTAAAAACCTATACCTTAATCGTGATCAGCACTGAAAGAGCCAAAATTGCTTGAATTTCCTATACAAAATAAGATCAATAATAATATCACGGAATCAATTAAGACAGAACGTAAAGAACTATAAATTTCAGTGTAAGATTGGGATTATTGTAATTACCCGACGGAGGAGGCCATAGGAGACATCAGGAGAGAAGATTTGAGTAGCAGAGCTGCGAACAATCAAGTAGGAGAAGAATAGAATGAAATGATAGAGGTAATAGGGCTCTGATATCATCAGATTCAGCCATTGTAGCCATTCATTCTTCTTCTTCTCCATTTTTCTTCTTTTTTTTTTACAAATCCAGTGATGTTTTTAGTGCAGTATTGTTTTTAGGGCACGCATTTGGATGCGTAAAATGCATATAAGCCAAAAAAACAAAAAACAAAAAACAAAAAACAAAAAACAAAAACGAGAAGTGTCCGTTAATAACGATTTAAGTTGTCTCAAATCTTAACCGTTATAACGTTTTATAGAGGATTGATTGTAATTTGTAACTAGGATGGGTCCAGGGGTACAACAAGGCCCAAATCCAACTTCTTAGGTCCTTTGGACTACTAGTCCTTAGAACTAGACACTGGAGCCCTAGTTGAAGTTGGGTTAGGCTTGGGTTTTGGTCTGTCCTAGTTTTGCCACTTCTTGCATATATGTTGGGCTTAGTTGATGAGATGGATTTGGCAATTCACTGAAAAAGAATGATTCCGAAGTGATTTTATGGAAGCCTACCAAAAATTCGTTGGCAGACCCAGATGAGGGTGCCCCCAAAAAACTCGTTTGTTGTTGTTGGCAGGCCCCAATTCTTGTTGGCACCCATCAAATTTGGTCAAAATATTTTGAGTGGCCCTAAATCCTTCCAAAATCAATTCGCTGGTTTATGTTCTTCTAGGTTTGGAGGCTCTAGATAGAGTAAGAAAGAAGAAGAATGGGAGGATTGTCAATCCATTCAATAGCTTGACGAAGGAAGCCGAGATCTTTGCCCTCAAACCCTGATTTCACAAGGAGGAAGAAGGATTATAGAAAAACCCCATGTAAGTTTTTTTGGTCGATTTATAAGGTTTAATGTCAAAAGTGCTGATGATTCGTTTTTGTAGTGTAAAACCTATCAAGGACACTTCTAAAACGCACCTATACCTCTTTATAATTCTATTATTTTTTAGTTTTGGTGGGGGTTTTTCCACCGTGGCTTGTGTGTAATGAAATTTATCTAATTCGGAGGCACGATGCCTTTTTGAAACATGTATTTTGGTTAAAATTTGACGAAATTATAAATCAACCAGAACTAGCCGAATTTTTTTTTTTTTTTTGAAGGGAAACTGAAAATTAGATAAAAAATGAACAAATAAAGAATTACAAGGTCATTTGCAGGAATAGACTGCAAAGATAAGACTTCAGGAGGTCAGGAATCCTAGGACAACCAGCATGAGAGATCTACATTTTCAAGAAAAAAGGCTATCCCAATTAAAAATACAATGAGTAATTGAGTAGATGAAGTCCGTTGAACCACATTTAGCCCAAAAGCATGCCAGTGATTTGATATCAATGATGATTTGGGAAATGCATTTTGCTCATAAATCAACCAGAACTAGCCGAATTAAGCTTCCTAAACTAGGAGAGTTCAAAAAAAATAAAAAAATAGACAACTTTAAGGCCTGCCAATAATAATTATGAAGTCAAAAATTGTCTAAGTGCAACAAAACGAACCTTGCCAATAACATTTTATAGAACCCATTGATTCTATAGAACTTGTTACCACTTTATACAGACATATAGTCTAATTGAAGAATATTTGATTTACTTCGCAAGCGGTTATGTTGGAGCCTTAGCTCACACCACATAAAATCTAATGGCTTGTTTGAATGGGTAATTTTAAGTAGAGATTTTGTAGGGACTAGAAATTTAATAGAAAACTAGTTAAAAATTATATTATAAATCTAAGTAGTTTTTCATTAAATGATTGGTTCCCACAAAATCCTTACTTAATCCAAACAAATCATAAGCTAAATGCCCTTGTGCAAGGGGATCAAGTGATAACATTATTAGTATTGCATCGAGAATCATCATCTAGTCCTGTTTCCAAAGATACCCCAGAAGAATAATAATATTCACCTTTTCCCCAAAACAATTATAAACAAGAAGACCAACTCAAAGCCAGTTGGTGCTGCTAACTTGAGCTGTAAGGGTACGTGCTCCAAACATACCTTCTTCACGCAGGTACACCCTATTCTTTCATTTCAAAATTAAAATAATATTCACCTCTTCCACTTTCAATTTTGAAAGCTACTATTCCTTTGAAGGGATTTAAATTCGACTTCCCCTTTCTCATTTCTGACTCCATTGAATTGACCTTGAATTCGATAGAGGTGTTTGGCTGTGAATTTAATTATGTTCTTAGTAAATATGTAACGCATTAATGCAGTAGGTCGATCTAATAGGTTGTTTGGTTGATGCAACAACTCTATCCATGAATTAATTTTGGTCCCACAAAACATGTTAAACTTTGTATTCTTTGTTATTATCCTTTGTATTTTTTGGCTATATTATCCATAAATTCTTTGGGTTCCCTACCAATATTAAAAAAATTATTAGTTTATGTATTAGCTGTCTTTTGGACGGCGCCACGAGAATGACACCACCATGGATGCTTTTGCCTATTACGGTGAAATATCACGTATGAAGGATTCAATTTATTCTAGAGGGGGGGTCAAACGAGATGAAAATGATTGGAGGTCAAGAGAAGAAAGAACACCTGGAGAGGGCGCTAGAGTGCCATCACCCGAAGGCAGGGCGCCACTACAGCAAGGTGCCCTCCCCCGGGGCGCCCCTGCCAGGACAGTCTTCACGAGAGAAAGAGACGCCAGGAGAGAGTCTGAGCGATATCGTTAAGGTATCTTCCGTACCAATCATGAGGATCCCTGCTAGGAAACCACCCTGACACTTGACGGAGTGGTCTACTAGCCACGTGTCAAGAATATCCTTCAACCTCGTATTTTTTCTAGAAGAGGAAGGGACAGAAGGGGGGTCAAAAATGGAAAGACCCCAAGATAGTAAGGCTATAAATACCCCAAAGGGGAGGGCCTCAAGGGACATGAAATAACTCTACCAGACTCGCTCTCTCCCTTTCTCTCTAAGAATATTCGTTCTTCTTCTTCTCTCACTTCCATCTTCCACCTCGCGAGACCTCTCCCTGAAAGGAGTGAAAGTCCTTCAAGAATCACTGAATCCATTAGTCTGATTCGAGGTGACCTTCATCAAACCGGACACATTACCGCATACAGTTTTCATCAATACAGTTTAATGTTTTAATACAAGTCAAATTTATTTTTGTCCCCTTAGATATTAATACGTGGCACACAATCTTTCTAAAAGTGCTCAACTCAATAAAAATTCCTAGTTTCGTTCTTGTATAGGACAATGAGATTCTTAAACCGATTATTTTTGTTACGTAGTGTTTCAAACTTGAATCATGCGACTTCCTTCAACATCACCATAGCGACATTCACTTGTGTGATCTCCATGCGTGGGGATAAGAGAATGGTACATACTGTGAAAGTGTGAATGATCTCAAATTATCAATGTAAGAGCTGCAGAAAAATTTAAATATTGAAAATGCGATTCTATTCTTGTCACCTAGATATAGTCAAAGTATAGACTTCCTCTTTTATAATACTCCGACTTTTTGGTTCCAACTGAAACACGACTCGAACGGTATTCGAGCGACCCAGTAGAGTAGTGGGGGAGTATCACGACTTCACTTCCACGTGACTTTTCACGTGAGAAATACACGTGCGAATAACTTGCTACTGAACGTGACCTAGTCCTCGAGCACGTGCAGTCACGTTAAGTAGAAGTGAGGATCAACGTCGTAAGAGGGTTTTTGACTCTTTAAGCTTAAAAGCACACAGAAGCACGTGTGGAAGGAAGCACCGAAGAAAGAGGGGGGGTTGTGGGATGCATGAACACCCCAAAAATTTTTCCACCATTTTTATTATCGCCACGTGGCATGACAACCGTTCGTTTTGGCTTTAACACGAGCGAAGCATTCTCACATGGTCCGCTGACAAACATCACAAGCTCCATCACGTGCTCATTGGGCCCCACCCACCTTAAAAAAAATTTATAGAAAAAATTATAAAAGCAAAAAAAATATCCAGAAATCCAAAAAATAAATAAAAAAAATCACAAAACCCTCCACGCCAAGCAACGACCCTGGTACCCTCTCTTTTTCAGCCTTTCCTTCCAGTTCAAGCATAAAATAACTCCTACTACTAGTACTACTACTATTACACCTTATCCATCCTTCACCGTCCATTTACCCAGGCCGATTCTGCGATTTCAAAGGTCCGATGCGAACTCCTAAAATAGAATCATCTACAACATTTTAATATCAAAATCTGGTAAATGCTAAAAAAGATAATTTAATTTCAAATTATAAGTTATAATATTTATTAAAGGTATTTATTGAAATAATAATATATTTTTAAGAATATATATAAACTAAAATACAATGAATTTTGAGCACTCAAAAATTTAGACCCCCTCGGCCTAGAACCAACCTTGGATTTACTTAGAGATTTGTGTTGTCTGAAATGGGACCCACCTTACAAAAGTGTACGATCCGATGACTAACCAGTTGGAACCAAACGTGATCTAACGGTTGAGCTGTTTTCAGTTAGACGTGTAAGAAAAACCGAAGTAGCAGAGGGATTCTGACTAACGAACATGTAATAAAAACGATCGAGACCGTTGGATGTTAAAGAGTTGAGCTGTAACCGTCGTGCTTAAACGTGGGTTAGGGAATTAAATAAAAGCAAGGGTATAAATGGAATAAAAAAAGATGTAAAAGAAAAAAAATAAAAACGCAACTCCCGAGGAGAAATAAAGCAGAGGAATCCGGCTGTAAACTTGGACGCTAATGCACGAGTCACAGCGACAAACCTGCTAGATCGGTTCCTTAGGAGTTGAATTGATCACTTAATTCTCTCTCTAATTTTTCATTAATTATTTTTTTAATTATTTCATTTATGTATTTTGTATTAAAATTAGTTGAAATTACTTCTCTGTCCTTCTCCTGTCAAACTGACTCAACTCTTAACTTAAGCATCCCCGTACAGAGTACTGAATTTAAGGGCCAACAATTCTAACTTATTAACGACTATTGCCCTTGTACGTAACGTTGATTAAATTGTACTCTTGACTTTTGGACAATGGTTTCATTTAAATTCAACTCAAGTAAAATGACCAAATTACCATCATCCATTCTTCCTTTTGCCTGCTTGGGTAATTGAACCATTCCTACTAAATAATAAGTTGATTCCAGTTCCAGGTACTCAAAAAGGTGAAACTGAAACTGGGTTAATCTGTTTTGATTTAGATTGGTTCTCAAATATTTTGACTCTTCTTCTCGTAGATTAAAATGGTGATATTAGGCTTACTGAAAAGCCTAAAGAATTTTTCACTGGAAGCATAATCTACGATGCATGCATATTATTTTGGGATGTTCTACATTATGAAACAGTTTGTGTTGTATCGGTTCGATTCCAATTCTTTAGGATACTAAACTAACCTGGTTCTTCAGAAGCCATGAAATTCGGTTCCTCTTGGGTTTAATTTATGAAGTAAACGAATACATGTTGACACCCTTACCTCATATAGCGTCATACCAATGAAAAACAAATCTCAAGGGGTAATAAAGTCATTTACTAGATTATAAATGCCTTTTGGCAATAACAAAAATATTGTGATAAACCAAAAGGGTAATAAAGTCATTACAAAGAAACAAGTGCTGTTTTTAAATAACTTTACACAGTGATTTATTAAATTTTCATGGCAGATAAAGATGCTTTTTTTTTCACCTTTTATTATTTTCCATTTTTTAACTCACGAAAATCATCCATTTTAGCTGTCCACCTATCATCTTCAAGAACACATAAACCCTACTCTTTCTCCTCTTTCTCTCTCTCTATCTCCATCGCGCGCTCTTATCTCGTGAACAGTCTTCAATTCTGCCCTAAACACAAAGAACACACATCAATGGAAGCTCCAGAGTACTTTCATGGCGGCTACTACCGTGCCGGAAATCAACAATGCACACCAGAAATACGACATACTACCGATTCTAATAAACCCGGCGGTGACCATTTCATTGTAGAAGACCTCCTTGACTTCTCCAATGAAGACGCTGTGATCGGTGCTGATGGTACCTTTGATAATATAACCGGAAATTCCACTGATTCCTCCATTGTTACCGTTGTCGATAGCTGCAACTCTTCCTTCTCCGGCTATGACCCTAATCTTTCTAGCGATTTAGGCTCTCGCAATTTCCCTGATGCTCAGTTCTCCGGTGACCTTTGCGTTCCGGTAATTATAATTTCAATCTCTGAAATTCAAAATTCATCATCATCTCCGAATTTGAAAAAATTAGGTTAAGATTTTCAAATTTTTGTTGTTAATTTGATCGTTTTTTTTTCACGTAAATATCGATGTTTGTCTGAAAGTCACAGTAAAATTTAACAGCATTTGGATTTTTTTTTTGTAAATTAAAACCTAGAAAAATTGTTGAATTTTAACTTAATTAATGTTCTCTGTAATTTGTGTTTTTGTCTTTTACAGTACGACGACTTAGCTGAACTGGAATGGCTTTCCAATATTGTGGAAGAATCATTCTCGACGGAGGACCTGCAAAAGCTTCAATTGATTTCAGGAATGCAAGCTCGAACAAACGGAGATTCCCAAACCAGACAATTCCAACCCGAAAACAACCGAAACAATGCAACATTCCGTCCGGAAATGTCAGTTCCCGGCAAAGCTCGAAGCAAGCGAAACCGTGCTGCTCCTTGTAACTGGTCCTCACGTCTTCTAGTTTTATCTCCGACGACATCTTCATCGGAATCTGACGTTCCTTCCAATTCCGGCAAGTCGACACCAAAATCGATGTCAAAGAAGAAAGAAGTAGTTTCTGATAATGCAATGGGTAATAGCGATGGTCGGAAATGCCTTCATTGCGCCACCGACAAGACTCCACAATGGCGGACCGGTCCAATGGGTCCGAAAACCCTTTGTAATGCGTGTGGGGTCCGATATAAATCGGGTCGGTTAGTTCCTGAATATCGACCCGCTGCTAGCCCCACTTTTGTTCTTACCCAACACTCGAATTCTCACCGGAAAGTTCTTGAGCTTCGAAGACAGAAGGAAATGCAGAGATCACAGCACCAACAGTATATGCACCCAAGCGCCATGTTTGATGATTCAAGCTGTGACGATTACTTAATTCATCATCATGTGGGACCAGATTTCAGGCAGCTAATCTGAATTGACAAGTACCCAAGTAATGAATTTAGGTGAAAATTTGAACTACTATTAAATTAGTAATGAAATTCTTCTTTAGGAGAATTTCATTAAATTTTTAATCTTTTCATCATCATCATCTAATTTCTTTTAAGTGTATGAGTTTTTTTTTTTTCATTTTTGTTCCTAAATTTTTAAATTTGTAGGTTTTTGGTCATTATCCCATAAAAATGGAGGGAGCTAGGAAGATTAATGGTAGTAAGACTGTAATGTTTTTTCCATTTTTGGCCAAATCAGGCAATTACTGCAAGTAAATTTTTTGCAGTTTAGGAAAAATTCTTCTTTTTCCTTCATTTTTTTTTTTTTGCAATTTCTCTCTCTCTATCTCTCTCTACTTTGTTCTCAACTAACTCATAATGTTCATGGCTTCATCCCCATTTGGTCATATGATGAAACTGATTAATTTTCTTGTGGACCAGCAAAGTTTGCTACTCTACTTATCAAATCCACCGATATCACGTATGGCCCACCACAGGACTTACTCAAGAGATTGACATAGATTTTATACTTAAACATGGGAAATTAGTATATGTTTATGATGAAGCTAGCTAGCTAGCTATTTAATTTGGACAACTAATTAAAATCATACGATCAAGTGGGGTAAGCTAAATTTTGGTTTGTGGGTCCAATAATTGATGATGTCAGTTGAGTGGAAAGAGTGCCACATGGCATGTTTTTGCCAAGTACAAGATTTAGTTCCAATTTATAATATTTTTTATGAGATTTTGAGTATTATAACTTAATGAAGTACAATAATAGTGTGGCTCACGATTTGTATACAATTATTTATTTTCTTTAAATGATTTTTCACATTGTTTTGGTTGGTTGAGAGATGATTTAAAAGTAGATTATTTTTTATAATTAAAATTTTTATTTATAAGAAATAATCAAATTCTAAAATTTCTAACCAACTCATATGGTAATTGAAATTCAGCATAGGTGGGTAAGAAATAACAGATACTAAAAATTATGTCCCAAGAAAATAAGTATATGCCTAACCCCTTCTCTAATTGTGTATGAATATTACATGATTTAATTCTTTAAATGGTGAATAAATAGCCAACAAAAAATGGTTGAAGATAGTAATTTTTGGGTCTATCACAAAAAGAAATTTGGCATTTGTTGATTAATAGAGAAGGAAAAAATAAAAAAAAAAAAGGTGAAAAAAGATTTGGGTGAGGTGGGTGAAGTCAGTGGGTGTGGATAGTAAAGTACGACCTGCTATGTCAGGTAAACTTTTTCTATAAATAGAAGTTAGAGAGTACGAGTTTACCGGTTAGTTACGGGGTTATCCATTGTTTTCTGTTATTTTGACCTTTATCGAAATTCGGTAAAACTTTGATGATATCTTCTTTTGCACGGAATTTCTCGTTATTGAAGTGCGAGAAAAGAGTGAGTAAGATACAGATAAAGCGGTTCTGAAAAATTCGGGTCGGGTTCTTGGAGTCGTACGGCCGTTAAGTCCGTTAAATGGTTTTGAACTTATGGACAGGGGTCCGGGTTGCTGGGGCAATGACGTAACGGTGGGGGATTGAAAAATTTGGTGTGTGACTGAAGAGGACGGTGTTCCCTAAATTTAAGACTGTTTGGATTGGATATTCGTTGTGTCCGCGCGATCCTAGACGTTGCTAATCCATAGGGGCCATAGGGCTAAGTTAATAATTAAACAAAGAATATTTCTTAAACTTCGTTCATTTGTTTGTTTTTTAATTATGGGGAAAAACAAATTTTTACAATGTCAAATTTTATATCAAATTTTTGACACAATTTTTTTTTAAAAATTTTTTAATAAAAAAATAAAATAAAAATCAACGAAGAATGCGAATGGTACACAGTTCTGAACGCACTAATCGCCTATATAAAAATGATCAAAGAATTGATTTTTAGTAAAATTGGTCTCCTAACCATTAGAGGGGGACTAAATTTTTTTATTTTTAATTTTGAAAATAATCTTCATGAGAGGAGTATATGGAGTTGGGGACGCGTTGACCTGTGAAGTCGGCATAAAAATGATTCTAGAACTAATTTTTGATGTAGATATATGGTTTCCTAACCAATAAAAGTATAGAACAGTTTGAACTTTAGTGATTTACACTGAAAAAATGATTCCTACAAAAAATTAACCCTTAGATTATTTTTATGTGACCCCATACGCTAAGTTGTGTACCCAACTATGTGTATCTCTAGCATTACTCAAAAACTCAACCTCAAGCAGTAACTTTGCATTAAATCCGGACCATAAATATGGATGATCCAATGGTGGTGGCAATACGTAGTTAAAGTGTTATTTGGACCAAGTGGCGAGTTCTAATTGATGGAAAGTTGGTCTTAAGGATTCGATGCAGATTAGGGCACTTTAGCCAAAACGGAAACTAGGACAGAATATTTATGGTTTGACTCAATTATGGGGGCATCACTCACTGTGGGATCATCACTTTCACTTTTTTTAATGTTAAATATTTTCATATTAACTGTAGAGGGGAAGGAACGTTACGTTTCTTTTTCTTTTGTTGCTTTAAAAGAAGGAACAAAACGTTACATTACTCACATGCTAACCAACCTATCCCATGTGACTCTATATCATAATGCTACCCCACTATTAAGTTAATAGTTTGTTTGAATGGAAGATTTTTAAGTAGGGATTTTGTGGGGTTAGGAATTTAGTAGAAAATTAGTTAGAAATCATGTTATAAATTTAATTAGTTTTTCATCAAATTCCTACTTAAAATCTCCCATCTAAATAAACCATAATTATTTTTATGATTTTCGTCCACTGTTTCGACTCTAAATCCTCTGTGTTATGTATTACATCTATCAATGTTACGTATGTGCATTGCACATTAATTGTAATAAAAAAATTATTTTATCAAATATATGATAATTCAATAAAAATAATATAAAGGATGTGGTAAGTTCAAGTTTCTAAAATAACAATCTGTACAATAATTCGGATACGTTGAAAGGTTGTGCATATTTAAGACACAGTGATGAATTCCTATATATTTTAGGCTCCCTAAATATAATTTACATGTGTTAGTTGATTGAACCTGTTATTTTTGTTGATAGCACAGACTTAAGTTTAAATTTCACCATAAAAAAAATATTGACTCATGTTCAAAAATAGAAAAAAAAAAAAGAAGAAATTTTTATTACAAAAAATGCTGCCCACTAATTCATAAGATGGAAACAAATAATGCATACATACATACTTATTAAGTAGTATACCAAATTAAGTTGAGTTCAGGTGTATAGAGTGTAAATGAGAAAGTACAAATGCATAGGATAGCCAATTAAGGTACCAAACAAACAAAGGGTGGGTGATTGATCGATATATGGTGAAGGGTAATTAAAAGATGAAACCCCACATGCATGCTCTGTATTCAAATGCATATAAAACTTGACCTAGCTTAGCTAGGTTATTATTTATTTATTTTATGGACAGACAATTGGACACGAAGGTCGAGGTCTTTTTTTTTTTTTTCTTTTAAACAAACAAAGTGGTGAAGAAGAGATCATGTAATATCTAAACATCTATCTATCTATAAGCATACATAACGACACCCCTCCCATCACCCACCCACTTCATCACGTGGTGTCAAATATTAATTTACACATGCAGTGACCCAATCGAATAGGGTTGTCCTTTTGGGGGTTAGGCTTTGTCACGTGCCCGACATACACCATCTCTCTTTGCTCTCATTTTAGTATACACATGCGTGCATGTACATCTACGTACGTCCTTGTTTGTATGCATGTATGTATTTAACTCTGACTTTTTATGAATGTAGAACACAGGGGCATGTAGTGTGGGACCGGAATGGTTTACACAACACTTACGCCCTCTTATTGCACCCACATAGAGATTATCGATAAGCTGATTTTCTCAACATGTATATTATCCTCACAAAAAAATCGCATCTAATCGGGATCTAATCTTTCGGTGAAATGCTATAAGAATCGTAGATTTGCAACCCAAACAATACCTCAGATTATAAAATTCAACTTTAGACCGAAGTTAGACCGAAATTAGATCTCCACACTACTTTTATAATCCAAGGTATTGTTTGGGGTGCAAATCCAAAGTTCCTGTAACATTACTCAATCTTTTGAGGAGAATGATATACATAGTGCGGAAGCCAATCATCACAAATTAGCCCTTGATCATCTTCATGAAGCCCTACAACCTTGATGTAGGAGTAAATGGATTCTGACCCTTGTAAGTATGTATGTATCAAAGGAGAGGTAAATTCAAGTAATTAGAAGCTTCAATTTTATTTTTATTTTTGCTAAGCAAAAAGATTAGAAGCTTCAAGCTAAATTCTGAATTCAAGCTGATCAAAAAACTTGTCACCACAGATGCTTAGAAATAAAAAAAAATGGATTGTATTCATAATCCTTCAATTAACAAAAACAACATTAAAATTGGTCAGTAGCATAGATTTGTTTACTCATGTAGTGTAATTGATGTTCAGTGAATTAATACCACAAAACCCATCCAAAGATCAAATGAAAATTTTGATGGGAAAAGAGTCGAGGAGGGAAAAAAGAAAACTCAGAACTTCGTCTGCCATAATGTTATTCCGATATTACAGAATCATCACAAATGCCACGCTCCCGCTCCATTAGAGTCCGCTCAATCCATCTGGCATTTTGGCTTCTTCTGAACTTTTGATCACTTATCATCGTTATCGCGGCACGCTGAGACCTAATTCTTAAATAAACCAACCATTTCATGAAAGAAGTGTATCAGCATCATCAACTTATAAAATCCTTGTAAATCAAAAGAAGGCTTAAAAGCATCAAGCAAACATTAAACAATAATGAAGCTAGAAAATGCTGTGTACATGAGTTTATTAGATCAGAAACAAATCAACATGATAATGTAATTTATTGTGTGTGAGACAGTGTGTGTGTGTGTGTGAGAGAGAGAGAGAGAGAGAGAGAGAGAGAGATAAGTAGTTGTTGAGTACAGTTGGAGCTGAATAAATAAAGATCCCATGCTATGTTCTTTGACCAGAATTAATATAACAATAACCATGGAAGAAAACAGCACGAATTTGCATTTACAGAAGAACAATTCACCGCACGAATTTGAATCCTTATCCCACCCTGTAACCAACAACAGAGACTCAAAATTTTTGTGTGTTCTCGAGTAGATATGATGTCCATGTCCGGGGTTTACGTATCTTTTATGTGGGATACCCATAAAAAGATACAGAAAATAAAGTTCTAAACCTCTTTTAATACTTGCATCATAGTTTTCGACTCCCCTTCAAAAAAAAAAAAAATCATAGTTTTGGACTGTAACAAATTGTGGTGCCCTGTCAAGAAGAGGTCTCTACCTAGACAAAGGTTTGAGACGGTGCAATACCTTGAACATGCCTCTGTAACCCTCAACCACCAACCAAATTCCACAATTACTTTGAATGATTGTTATGGTTTTGCCAACTCCTCTACATGTATCTTTGGTAAGAATTTTTCGCCACTATGCCAGATTCGTTATTGCGCATATATAACCCACTAGGTGCCAAAATCATCTTTTTTCATAATCACTCAATTTCAAGCTGCCCTTAAACTTGTTCATAAGAATCCACTTTTTGGTAATTTCTGGCTTCTTTGAGTTAACTCCATCTGCAATAACTTTTTATCCTGAAAAGCTTTGAACTTGACCTCCTCAACTTCTTTCAGAAATTGCCCAAATGGCACCCACAATCGTTGTACCCAATAACATATGTAAGTTCTGTCCTAAACTCCTTTCATGATCACAAAAGCACCTTTAGGAACTTTCATAACACCACCTCGATAGGTGAACTTGAAACCCTCAAAATCAGGAAAGGGAAATCAAATTTTGCTTTAAATTTGGCAAAAGTTTGTCAGTCTGAGGATATGAACAAATCTACCAAAAGTTCTCATGCAAATTAAACCAACTTTCCACATCAGCTTCTTGGAGTAACTGTCGATCAACACTAACCAAACACATTTTATAACTGCTGGTGATTCATGACCTCTATGAGCACATTTGATTTGTGTTGCCGCTACTTGATACCCGGTGGTTTTACCACATACACAGACACCCAAACATAATGATCTACTTTTCCTGTGTCAACTACATTCGCTTGATTGTCGACCTTGGCAGTTACTAGTCCTTTGTTGAACTGTAGATCTGTAGCCCAATCACCTTTCCTCTTGTAATCCATTTAAGTGCTCAGTTTGCATGTACTTCTAAAAAAACACCCATATTGCTTTCTTAAGGGTCATTTTTGTGTTTTCCTCGTCAATTCATTTGAAATCAGAATGCCCAATGTACCAGTTAGATTTTTTGTTCAATTCAAGTTCTGTTTCAAAATTTTCTTTTGTGCTGTGATTGGTTGTCCTTTTACGAGTAAGTTAGGCTTTCTATTCTTCCTCACATGGTTTGGATATTATTGACCTCCTACCTTCTAAATGTGGGTTGGGATGCTTGAGAGACAATTAATTGAGAAGGAGAGGAGCTAAAATGGGTTTTGGTTGGTCTTTGGTTTTAGGAATGGATTTTTCTTTATCGGTAACCTTTAAGAGAGTGTGAGGTTATGAACACAATGGGATACCACTTTGTATGAGGTTTAAGAGCAAAGTAAAGTATTCTACCTTGCTAGCTCTTTCTAAGCCTTGTACTCTTGCTTGATCCATAATATGGTTTCTCCAATCTTCAAGGTTTTCCCATGTATGGTTTTGTGTTCTGCTGCACTGTGCACTTATCATTTCTTCATTGCTACTCTTCCGTTTTACTTATCATCGAACATTTTGATCTCTTGGATCCTTGAGTATTGTAACTAAGCAAAATCACAACAATAATCAACATACACAACCCAAAGCCTGCATATGCATGCCAACCCCTTCTCTTCTTCAACCAAGTCAGTGTTATGCTTCAAGTAACAACCCAATTCCAAAGATATCTCTTCTACATGATTTAAGAAAACCTACACCGAGTCTCAGCATCTAAACAAGGAGAGGGAAAAAAAAAAGTGCACGACAATTAGCCGTGCGGCTAGAATTAGGTTGCTTTTGCCTAGACCGAAAACAAGTATTAGCTCTTCCAAGAGACAAGGAACAGTTTTTTTTTCCTACCTGATAATAGTTGTTGGTTTCCAAAAAGGTTTATGAAGTTTATAATGCACAAATAGAAACCAAATGATATCCAAGATGTGACAACTGCAGAGATCCCTTCAGAAATAAGAGGTCCTTCCGTACTAAATTACTAATGCAAGAATAAATCAGGTGCAACTTTTCCAATGTCATTATCACCATAGGATTTCTCCTAATAATTATTTTTAAGGTAACAAAGGTATAAGTGAATAGCAATAATGATGATATCAAGGCACAGCTGCAATTTGACATATCTGAAGTGATCCTATGGTTTCAGTCACAAGTTTATGTCGCAATGGAAATGAAAGGACGAAAACTGTATCTACCTCTAACTGAACGTACACATTTCACAATGATTGCATAAGTAACCCAAGCTCCATGAGTTCAAGCAGAACTTTTAAAGTGGTGGTTTCTAGAATTAAAACTCAACTTTCTAATTAGTGTTATATTCAAGTTTGTTGTGTACTTCAAAAGAGAATTGTGAGCAATAACACAAACTATCCTATGTCACCTAAAAAACAGTCTTATTAAATACTAACTATATTCTCCTTCAGCTCATGGCTCGATCATTAACAGAGGGCGTCTATCACCTCAAATATTGATTGTGTGCGGCAGCTAGTAGTTGACTTTCATCATAGATTGGTTGATTATTTTTTTTATTCATTAATGAACACTCTTGGCGGTGACAGTGACACTAAATACGATAAACTGCTTAAACTTGTTCGCTCTATGGAAGTCTAACCAATGTGGGCCACAAAGAGCACATTACGCGTAAATCCCTTCCTTCATCGAGGATGATCTCATCACATATATAATATGTAAGAAGTAAATTATGTGACTGAAATCCAATGAGCCCGTGACAAAGCTATAAGCAAATAACTATCCTTTTCTCCAATAAATACTAGATTAGTAATTCTTTTGTCTCTAATTAGACGTGTCATGTGCTCCTTAGTTCATTCAAATCTTCCTCTTTTTTGTTAGGCAAGCAGGCGAAGGCAGCAAACTAACAACTTCAGCTCATTCTGATGTTGGTTGCATAGGAATTATATGATACAGTTGCGACTTATGAGGTTAATAGCACCTAGGTCATGCATCCTTCATCCCGAACCCCAAATCTTTTTCACCTACACAATTCAACTCTCTTTTCTCTGCACAGCCTAAAACTCTAGCTCCAAGAGAGCACATCTAATTTACGCTATCTCTAGTTTGTTCTTCTATTTATAGCTATTGAAAACACACAAATAGCCAACATATCAATGGAAACCATCAAGATTCACACACCAAAAAAAAAATCCAAACAATCTAAATGAAGGTTAGTGCAAAATTCCACTCATTCAGTAGAAATGCAGAATAGAAACCATATTATTTAAACATATTGATGAAAATGAAGAATAAGTTATCATAAATATGTGCTTGCCACTAAACATGTTGTCAATCATTTCAACTAGAAGAGATCAAAGCTAAGTTGTTTTAATATACAGAACAAACAAACAATGAACCAAATTTTGAGTTTCAATCAACAAAAACCACAAATTCCATTACAACAACTGATGGGTAATGATAATTCAGAGAGAAGTAGCTTACACATACAAATATAAAAAAGATGGAGATTGAAATCAAACTCCTGGGTTTGTACGACAGAGCGTACCCTGAGACATTGATCTCGAACTTGTAGAATCGAGGCCGAGACATGACGTCAGACGCGCAGATGAAACCGCGCTGTACAACGGCAGCAGAGATTGAACACAACCCATTTCTGAAGGTAACCTGGAAAAAAAATCAAATTTTGAAATAGGTTAAAATTAATCTGAAAAAGAGTGGTATTTGAGAAGAGTGGAAGAAGAAGAAGAAGAAGAAGAAGAAGAAGAAGAAGAAGAAGAAGAAGAAGAAGAAGAAGAAGAAGAAGAACAGTATCTTGCCTCGAGAAGGTAGGATACGAGCGAGGAAGGTGAACCGAAGGAATGGGTTTGGCGGTGGAAGGTTTATTAATGGCTGACTTTAGAAAGTTGAGAGCAGGTTTTGAGATCGATCGACAACGAGACGCCATTTTTAGAGAATTGAAAACTAGAGAAGTGTTCTCTGTACCAACAAGGGTTTTAGGGTGTTTTATGACTCATCTCATTTGGGGGGTGTTTGGTTTCGGGTGCCAACAGTGGGGTTCTGTTCGGGAACTTTCAATAAGCTGGTTCTGGAACCGATAACGGCACCGCTCTTTTTGCTAGGGGAATTCACCAACCGAGAAAGAAACATGTATGTTTATGATGACTAGTCTGTTTTGGATGGAGGGGACCCTCACATGAGGGGCACCACCAAAATGTTTAGGGGGACGCGCTCTCTCGCACTCTCTCTTTTTTTATTTTTTTATCTCATGAGGTGATCCGGGTTTCTTTGAGGAGTTCAGATATATGTATATGCTTAAATGCACAGGTTAGATGTACAACCTCTTATGGGGCCTACATGAGGTTGATCTAAGTGTTGATATTTCGTGAAAATGTTTTTCTTACCATGTAGATCATTGTCACAAAAAATCAGTCAATTCTAAAACTTCTAGCCCACTAAAAGTTGTTTCTATTTCTCATCGTTTATTTCTCACCGTTAATTTTTAATCAAATTCCCGTCAACTTTTGGTGGGGCTAAATTTTTTAGAATTGACTGATTTTTTGTGAAGATGATCTACATGATGAGAAAAATATTTTAACAAAACTTCGGCCCTTAGATCAACCTCTTGTGGGCCCCACAAGAGGCTCTACATTTAAGCCTGTACATATATCCAGACCCTTCTTTGAGTATGGACGGCCAATTTCAAACCAATCGTGCTCTAAAATTTCTGACGTGTGATTGCCACTTGGGAGGAGTCGAACCCTCAAACCTCCTATTTGTGAGATGAGTGCTCTACCGTTAAGGCACCCCCTTGATTTTCATTAAAGAAGAGTTTTGATTTTTCTCTTTTACATCCCACAAAGACAATAACACCACAACCACCACCACCTTACCTCTACCTCCACCATCAGCATAGAAATCTCGAGAGAGGAAACGAAAGAGAGAACATATAGAAGAGAGAGTGAGTGGTGGTTGTCTTTCATTTTACTTTTTATTAAGTTTTTAATTATTATTATTATTTTTTTNGAAAAAATGATGAGAAAGAATGAGGAGAAAAAATAAATAGAATAAAAATTGTATAAGAGTTTGAGAAGTTACTTCTCTCAGAAGCAAGAAGCTAAAATTTTTTGCTTCAAATAGAAGCAACTTTTTTGCTTCTAGAAGTCACTTTGTAAAAGTGTTACCATACAAGCTTTTTTGCTTTTTGACTTATATAAGTCAAAAAGTAACTTCTTAAGTGGTTGCCAAACGCTCTCTAAAGGTTTAATCTCTCGAATTAGGATTAAAGCCCATTTTTAAGCATCATCCCTTACTCCAAAGTGGAATCCCTTTTACAACACCCATGATTCCCCATGAATTCGACTGTTAACTTTAAGATTGATGAATCAGGTTTTTTAATTAAATCAAGAATGGGTGCCCTAATTAACATCACAAACGATCGATCATTCAACCCCCCCAACACCCCAAAAATTAATCAAAGTCTTTCTTATTCTCGTGAATAGTAAGTAGTGAGTGGAGTGAATGATGAACAAGCAATTAAGAATAGTAATTAATATTGAGCACGGGATCTCACTGACAATAATAAATAAGGGAAGTTCGAAGTCAGTCTATACTATTCCTCCTCCTGCTTTCCTTCTCATCCGCCTTTTTTCAAAGTCAAACAAGTCCGTGATTTACAACACATTTGATCACAACATATCGATCAGTACTACCTCAGTCGATCGTGATAATATGCTACTGTTGCTCATATATATATATATATATATATATATATATGAAGACAGCTACTGTTTTCATTAAGTTCAACAGTAGTAGTCGATCGATTTTCTTCACTACTACTACTTAAAATAAACGGTCCGGATTAAAAACTGAGAGATTAATTTGATGATGGCGCATGCCCTATGTTGCTCAATTGAGATGGAACCCAGAACCTTGAATGAACTCCAACTCAACGATGCCAGGGTATGTAATTCATTCATTCATTCATTCAATATTCATTCATATATACAACTCATCAAACTCTCGCAATGTAAATTAAATAGGAGGCCAAAAATCCTACATCTCTAATAAATAACCATTAAATAGAAAGAAGCTGTCTTAGTTATTATATATATATATGTTTAACTTTGATGTATCGAATATGGGCGTATAACGGGTTGAGAAGCTTCATATTGCAGGAAGCAGCCATTGACATTGTTAAGAAACAGAAGTCAAATGAAGCTTCAAATATTTTCATTGAGGTGAGATATTAATTCATAAAACACAATAATGATTTGTCTTATATATATATTTAAATTTTTCTAACTAGAACTTAATTATGAATTGCATATATATAGGGGCTGAGACCAGTTCTTTCAATAAAAGTTATGGAAGAAGAAGAAGAAGAAGAAGAGCAGCAAAAACCTGTTGTTGAGTGCAAAGAGAAGATTAGTAGTAGTAGTAGTACTACTACTATTACTACTACTGCAGCTCCTCCTCAATCAGTAATTGATGAAAGGAAGCCATGTGATTATTGTGCATGCAATTCAACCATTACTATAGATGAATCCCCTCATGATAATTTTAACAAAATTAGGGAGCCTCTTTCGGCTCCTTTTTAAAAGTAATTAAGTTTTCAATCTCATATATGGTCATATATGTATATATGATCATTCATTTTAATGATAGTGTATCACGTCAATATGTAGTGCTCTATTATGTCCAAATATGTATTATATTCGTCTAGCATTATTCATGAACATTTCGTATTTAATTTGGTTTTGTATAGAAGATCATCATCTCATGTATGTGTTGGAGAAGTACTTGAAAATGTGGATCGAAGCGATCTGTTATGTACATGTGCACAATGTGTTACGTATGGAGACGGTAGACTGCAGTTATTCCTTTCTTCATTTGTATTATCTTTTTGTAATTAAATGCCTAATAATGTTTAGATAATTGGAAAACTGTATGTATGTATTATTGCTTCTATAATTCTATGGTTTGGTTAGTAATAAATTAAATTAATTTGTACTGAACCCTATTGATACCGCTCTGCTTGATCGTCTCATAATTCAATCATCGATCGTCTCAGTGATTAGTGTTAATTTGTTCATCAAATTAATAAAAACCAATTTGTAGACAGATCTTGTGATTGATTGAATCAAAATTGGGGTGCATGTGAATCCTGTAAAAATTACCCAAACTCCCAAGAGTAAAAAGGATTTTACATGTTGTAGGAAAGTTTTTCCGAAAGACTTGGTAGAAATTAAATTCTAGCCCATCACAACCTACACTCAAGGTAACCCAAAACATGTCTGAAACGTCAAGGCATCATACAATTCCACCCCCAAATTACATTCACTCATCCCTCACTTGTACCCCAAAACAACACAACAAACCTTTAAAACAAAATCCTCTTACAAAGGATCCCTAGCTAGCTTGGTTCTCATTCACACCTTCACCATCACCACAACCCTAACTACCATAACCAACTTAATTTCATACCAATGGAGTCTGTTGCCTCCAATTTACTTCCACCAAGGTGGTTCCCGCCAACCCAACCGGTTGCAGACCGTATAGTCTTGAGTCCATTCCAGCCCATGTAACAGTTCGGTATGAGCTCTAACATATCCTTGCACATATGAGCTACCAAAAGGAACCAGGTAGGGTCAAAATACCATATACCATAATTACCAAAAACGAAAAAAGAAAAATTTAAATTACTGAAACTCTCTTGAAAGTAAGTGCCTAGCTGCAAGTGCATGATGTAAGAGTTTATTAGCAATTAATTACACCTCTAGCTCGAACTGAACTTAAATATCGAAAAACATGGGTTTGTAGCGTAATATACCTACCTCGTGGAAGGATGATATAGAGCCACTGCCACCTGAACCTCTATGTACCCATGAAACCATATAATACAGTGAAGAGTTCTGAAATGATAATAGTGACAGTGTCTTAAAAAGATTGTTAACGAATCCAAGAACAATAAGGAGACACTAGAGACAGCCAAAAAATCAGTAACAGAGAAATGGTTTCAAATCACAAAAGCGGATTCAGAGACGTTAACATGTGATGTTTTTGCAAATTTACATTGTTTAGATCATTGAGTATCAGCACACCGTACTGGAAGATGATTTTTCTTCTTGGAAAGGGTGATTTTCATTTTGATGAGGATTTGAACCCCTTGCATTGATATTCATAATATCGAATTATATTGTATCAATTACATAAGGTTAATAATAATACAAACAACTTGACTATGGCATGAGAACACAAGTTAAAAAGTCAAATGCCATAACATTTGAAAATAGAGAACACAACATTTATCAAAAAAATAGAGAACACAACTAAACAGAAACAAGAATTGTTGTAAAATTTTCCAAAATAGCTTTGGGTGGGTTTGTAGCTTTAACTCTTCTTTGGTTTAGTCCCACATTGCTTTTGAGATTTGGAATGTTGAGGTTTATAAGTGACTACACTTATTAGAGTTTATCTTTTAAGTGTTGGGTCCTCATTGGAATTGATAAGGTGGTGCAAAGCACCACCGCACACGCGCACGC
>MVGT01002328.1:2099494-2111026 GCA_002174775.1 Macleaya cordata | reverse complement strand
AAAAAGATTGTTCTTGAGTTGTGATCGAATCTTGCACATTCGAACTCACAAATCCTACGGTTAGACTCCATTGTATCCTGAAAACATATTTCGTATACCCTGGTGCAATTATAGGGGTGAAATATTGTTTGAAAGACAGCGTTTACGTGCCTTGGAGTTCTTGAATCGTTCAAGTTTTCTTTACTGTTCCTACAATATTTCCAACAAGAATAACTTCAATAAACTACTGTACTTGCTTCTAAGATTAAAACTTAACATGGATTGGGTGTAACCCAAATGGGAGAAGCAGAGAGCATCCGAGACTTGCGGGTACAAGATGGTAATGGTTTAGTACTACAATCTTCTATATTGTACACACCATTATCATGAATCCCAGGTTGAAAATCGTATGCAGCTCCAAGCTCCGAGTAATCATCCACAAAATAAATGCAGTTCCCATCACATCCAGAAAAATCAGTAGCTAATAAACACAATGATGAATTCCTACCCACGAACAACATATGATCTCCTATGCTTTCAACCTCTACCCATACTGGCTCGCTTAAATCTAATTTGAAAACATAAAAACCATATGTTCTTAAGACATCTGAATCGCACTCGGAATCATATCCACAGAAACAAAACCGAGCAACCAGCAACAATTCCCCAAATGAATCCACCACCAGATAAATCCCCAAAGCATCACCTACTTGTGGTGCGTCATTTGGAAGTGGTGGTTCAATTACTGTCACTAGTGGAGATAAACCGCTAAGATCACAAATTGCAACCGACCCTTTATAGTCTGTAGCATAGAATAAGCCATTGTAATATAGTACATCCTGACAGCAAAATTAAACATCTTCTATCATCGTCCATGCTTCATCTCCTTTCTTACAGTAAGCCAATCGTGGAGAGAAGAAATTGTGGATTGCTACAACAACATAATCTTCATTGAGCGAAGTAGGACTTGAAGACAAAACAATTTTCGTGATAAAGAGATCGCGCATATTATCCATACATTTCGAGGATGGATCCGCATATCCTGGAAGCTGGACAAGGTACTCTTCACCTATATGTTGAACATCAAAATCTAATACGCATGGGAAGGTTGTGACAGGTGGAAGCTGGATTTGAATACTTGACAAGGGGTTCAAGAGAAAGATGATTGGGCCTAGTTCAACTACAACAAGCCACCCTTGTGAAGACCCACGAAAACGGCTCTTAGGAGGAGTCTCTGGTAGATTCAACCAGTGAACCTTGTTTTCCAAAAGACAAAAGAAACCACAACGGTTCTGGTTCCGACGGAATCATTAGCCATGGAAATTGGCAAGGTAGGTGGTCTAGGTGATACAGAAGAACGCCAGTGTACACAGACTGCACGGAATCTGACATAATCACCGTAGATTGTTAGTTTTCTAGCGACCAGCTCTAGCAAATCAGGTTAAAGTCCAGACCAATAGACTTCCATATTTTGAATTTTTTTATTTTTTTCTTTTCAGTTTCAGGATATCTATATTTCTAGAGATGAGATTTCTTCACAAAGGGATGGGATTTCTTCTTATCTATATATATATATATATATATCTCTAGTTATGATATTGAAAGCAGTAATGAGTGAAGAAAAGAAAGAGATTATATAGGTAAGTTTCGGAATTCAAAAAAACCTGGTTCATCCAATTTGATTTGGAGCTTCGCCGAAAGAGATTCGAGTTGAATTTCCCCAAGGTTGCCGAAGGAAAGTATGATTGGGAAAGACTTTTGATCCCTGAAACTGAAATTGGTGATCTGATTTTTCGACGTTAAGGGTTTTGCAAAACGGACAATGCTAGAAGTACCACAGGATGATGATTGACAGGATGATGTGGCAAGATCCGGCATTACTACAAGGACACCAGATTTTAACACCAAACATTACATCTGTTTATTTTATTGATTAGAAACCAATCATAACAGTTGCTAAAAAAATATTAATTCTATTTCAGCCCTCATACTACTTTTAAAAAGGAGATGTAATATTTTGGTGTTAAATTCTGGTGTTATTCTAGCAAAACTCGGCAAGATCTGCTTCAAACTTGAAAAAGTAAAAAGTAACTTTACACAAGCAGATCTTGCTACCTCATCCTGAGATTCATCGTAGGAGTACTTCTAGCATTATTAAAAAAAAAACCCTCTTTGTCCGTGATGAAAATAAATAAATAAAAGAGTGTTTGACAACATAATAATAACTAACTCAAAAAGTAGAAAAACATATATAGAAGACTTAAATAAGTAGAAAGTTTATTTTATCCAAAACAAATTTTTTTTTACTTTTGACTTGTGCGAAGTTACTTTTGCCTCGAGTTGCGCATTAAGTTTGTCTTTTTGTCTCTTAAACAATTAATGGTCTCCAAGAAACTACTAACTTATTTACTTATAAGTTAATACTTTGTCATACAAACTTCTTCTAACTTTTGATTTCTCAAAAGTAGAAGTGCTTCTACGAAAAGTATAAGCACTTTGACTTATGGTTGCCAAATACCCTTAAAAGAAAAGAAGATGTTGATAAAAAAGAGGATGGGCAAATACATTTTGGTTTGTTTGGCCTTTAAATATCTACATCAGTAAACGTTTGTGATTAGAAATGTTTAATGTTAACGATTTTCTTTTTTGTAACGATGATTTACAAAGTGAAGAAAATCTCAAAAAATAAAATAAAATAAACGTACCCTAAATATCTCCTTGTAATTGTAGGTTAAGAAGGAGGGTGTAATAAGAGTGGAACATCAAATGAGGGTCTCACTTTATAATGTTAGAGAAGTAATCAGAAGACCACTTGCTATAGTGGTTGGAAGCATAGTTTCCATAGTATAAATATTGGTATCGAACGAATCCCCATCTTTATATTGCAATCCAATTAAAAAAAAAATGCTAATTTGCAAAAATGATAAGAGAGTAATACTAACTTCTTCTGAAAAAAAAATCTTAATTAAATTTTCTATCTGTAATAAAAAGACGGTAATTTTGACTAGGGGTGGGACTTGGGTTGGGTCAACCCGACCAACCCGAACCCGACCCGGTATTTGGGCAAGCATGGGCGAAGGTTGTTGGGCATTTGGGCAAGTATGTGCATTATTTTGCCAACCCGTAGTCAAATTTGGGCAAGCATAGGCATAGATAATTGCCAACCCAAGCAACCTGCCCAACCCGAGAAACGTATATATATATTAATATTTAAATTGATTTCTAACATGGAAATATGTGACCATAAAAAGAAAACTCTAATTTTACCAAGTATTTTGAAAGATATAAATAGATAAATATATTAAGTTACTAATCTAGGGTGGAGGTATTAAGACCTAAAATAAAAACTTTCTTTTTGTCTCATTATATGTACAGTAAAATTATAATATTACTTAATAAGTAAAACTCAAAATAGTATAAAGACATTTATGGATTTGGATTTCGTTGTTACTATGTTTTGTTTAAAATTTTTATTTATTATGTGAGTAGATTGTTAGTTTGTTTATCTTTTTAAACTATGAAGGATATTTTATTTATTTAAGTTTATTATTTATTTTTATTAATTTTTTGTTAATAATTTCATTCAATCACCTAAATTTATTGAAACATGAGCAACCCGTAAAACCCAAGAAACTCGAAGAACCCGAGAAACCCACTCGGGCCATGCGTGGGTAAGCCTCTTATAGATTTTGTGGGTTCTATAGGCATTCTGGGCAAATGAGGTACAATGTGGGCATGGCATGTCCAAAGCCTCTAACCCGCCCAACCCGCCCGAGTCCCGCCCCTAATTTTGACACATAAAAAAGAACAAGAGCATTTCAATTTTTTTGGTCAATTTTAATCTTGTGAGTTATATTTTGGTAAATTTTCAAGTTATATATATTTGTGTATAAGACGAAGGATAGCTCAAGTTTGTAAGAAGATGAATTTGAATTATTCTTTGTCTTAAGACTGCCCTCTTTTATTATATAGATTTTAAACCAACAATAACTTTTTAAACACGATCGAGAAAACTAAACATACATTAAAAATGCATGCAATAGGAAAGATACATATTATTCCGATAATAGGGTCCACAAAACGAGCATTGCCTTACAAAAAATTACACCTTTCTAACCCCCCGCCAATTTACAATTAAATCCTCGAATCTCTTTACCTAAATAAACTGATTTTTATGGTTGTATTAAGGCTGTATTAATTAATTTGTTGGCTTGGACAAACCAATCTGTAGGAAGATGTTGTGGTTAACTGAATCAAAATTGGGGAGCATGTGAATTCTGTAATTACCCAAACTCCTCCCAATTAGAGTAAATAAGGCATTTTAATTTTAACCTTTCACATTTACATGGGGGTAGGAAAGTTTTTCGGTAAGACTTGGTAGAAATTAAATAAACTTCTAAACCCATCACAACCTACATTCAAGTCAACCGGCCAAAACATGTCCGAGACGTCAAGGCATCGATCCAATTCCACCCCAAAATTACGTTCCCTCAACCCTCAACCATCCCTCACTTGTCCCTCAAAACTACACAAAGAACCTTTAAAACAAAATTCCCTTACAAAAACCCATACAAAAGGATCCTAGCTTAATTGGTTCTCATTCACACCTTCTTCACCACCACCACCACCACCAGCAGCCTAACTCCCATAATAACCAACTTAATTTCATACCAATGGAGTCTGTTGCTTCCAATTCACCTCCTCCGAATCACAGGTTGCACCACCGGTTCACGCCGACCCAACCAGTTGCAGACCGTATAGTCCGAGCTCTCCGCCACCGTCTTCGTCTCCTCTACCGTTCCAATGCCAATTTCTTCATTCTAGGTGCAACCGGCAACGTGTACACGGTGACGTTAACCACCACCCCATCCTGCAATTGCCCCGATCGTACGATCCCATGCAAACACATACTCTTTGTATTTCTCCGTGTCCTCGGGATCTCCATCGATGATCCGTGTCTTAGGAGACGGACCCTTAGGTCATGTCAGCTTACACGTCTGCTCAACACACCCATGTCACCTCAAACCCTTGCCGGGGAGCGAGCACGTGAGAGATTTCATCATCTCTTTTCACAGTCAGCAGTGGGTCCTCCCCCACGAATCGAGTTGGGAGATGGTGCCACGTGTCCGATATGTTTAGATGAGATGGATAATGAAAACAAGATTGTGGAATGTGGGACATGTCGGAATGCATTACACAAGCAATGCTTGATAACGTGGAAGAGGAGTCGAGGGAGGTCAGCTAATTGTGTAATTTGTAGGGCACGGTGGAGGGAGAGAGCGGAGCAGGATAGGTATCTGAACCTCGCGGCTTACGTTAGCGAGGACGAAATGGTTAATGGTGGAGCCCTATGTGGTGATTAGGACTACTACCACTTGATCATGTATATTGTTGATGAAATCAAGGAAGGACTACAGGGATTTGATCATTATATTTGTAAATGCATACTTAATGAAATGTAAATTTGTGGATTTTGTTTTTGGTTTAGCTGCAAATTTAAGAAAAAGTTACACCACTGTGAATGTTCTTAGACGAATATAATTTTGAGAAACCTAGGAATACAAGAATCTAAAAGCAAAAACAAAAAAAAAACGATGGTCTGATTTTAGTTTCCACACGGGAAAAATAACCACCTGGGATCGGTCTTGTTTTGGTCTTGATAAGAAATTGATGATTTCGTTTTCGATTTGGCGCCGAATTAAGAGAACTGATTGCAGCCCTAAATAGGAGTCTCTAGGGGTTATTGGTTCCCCTATGGTTACTAGAGTACCGAAAACTGACGCATAGAAATTACGGTAGGTTTTGGTTCCTGTCAAATTTGATTTTAGTATTGAAATAGATGCAATCAGAATTGGGATAATCAGTTTGAGTTCTGGTTGGTTCTCAAGCTTAGCATTGAAATAGAGATGGAATCAGAACTGGGTTATTGGTTCCCACCGCGTGGTTACCAGAGTACCCAAAACTCGATGCTTGTAAGCGGTAGGCTGCTTTCAGTTCCTATCCATTTTAGTTCCGATTCCTTCAGATATCAAAGTACCACCATAACCGAAATTGGTTATAATACTAACAATTCCACATATTTGCAGTTTCAATTCAGTTCTGAGATATGCGGAACCAGAAATCAAGAAAATCGGATTCCATTTGGTTGTTAAATAAACTGGCACCAATTGAAACCCCTACGTTGGGCATGTTAAGCTGATGCCGGGTTGGGCCCAATTGACTGGAGTGTTGAGGCTGGGCTTGGGTTGTCATCAGGCAGACCCCCAACACGCCCGAGTTGCCGTCCTAGTCAAAACTCGGACCCAAATTTTTATTTTGTATTTAACTTTTGGCATTTGTACTTCTGAAACCCTTCTTGGGGGGAAAGTTGGAACCAGTAAAATCCCAAATTGAAAACCCTAAAACGATCCAAAGTTCAAGACACAGACTCAGGTACTTTCTCAATTTTCTTTTCTTCAATCCGCATTTCCTGCTTTTAAATCAATTCAAATCAGCAACTTCTACGAAGATTTTGCTGAAGAACATTCATTTAGGATTTTCTTTTGAATTCCAAGCAAAACCAAATTCAGCTTCGTGTATATACTTATATAGAAGAAGATAATTTCATCCACGCAATCTTTGTTTTACGAACTTTGATTCCTTTTGGTTCTTTCGTTCTGATTTGAGTAATCACCATTTTGTTCTACTTTTTTTTTTCTTTAGGGTTTTCTTGATTGAAGAGAGAAATATCAAAAGATGAACACCACTGTACAAAAAACCCCCAAAACAGGAGGAAAATCGCTGTTCTTTCATGATTTAGCTTCGCCAATTGCTACCCATAGAGGAAAATTTAGTACCCCAGGCCAAGCAGCGGCCGTTTCTGCTCTCAAGAGAGAGAATTTTGGGGGTACAGATCCTCCTCCGCCTCCAATTTTCACATTAGAAGACCGTGTGGATTTCTCTCCAGAATCTGGTATGTCAGATTACCCATTATCTTCTGATATCAAATCGGATATGAAAACCCCAGTTAGAGATTATGGCCGGGATTCTCTTACACCATTTAAAAGCAAATTTGAGACGAGATCTCCTTATTCTGTTGGAGTGCAACAAATGCAGCAGAGTCCGGCAAGTTCAAGTTGGTGGTCCCCGGGAAGGAGTGACAATGAACATGGTGAGAAGGGAAAGGGTTCACCTGTTGAAGGTGTGGTTAAGCCAGGTGCTTTAATTACGCTCCCGCCACCGAGGGAAGTTGCAAGGCCGGAATTGCCAAGGAATAGTTTACCTGCTTCTAATCTTGACGAGGAGGAATGGGTTACGGTATATGGGTATGGTTCACCTGACTGGGTTACTTACTGTATATGTGTATAGTCTAATTTCTATGTTTTGTGTCATATTCAATGTGTTTTGTTTATATTGCATTTTGTGGGTTTGATTTGGAATTCTCTTTTGGTAGGAAGGAAAAATGTAATGAAAAGCTTAGGCCATGATTGGTTCATGATCTTGATAAGATTCATTGTTTTTCAAAATGGGATACAGGAAATTCCAAACAGATTAACAGACATGTTTGGAAAAAAAAAGAAGAAAAAGAACAGACATGTTTGGTTTGATCATTTTGAGAAATTAGATTTCAACAATACAGTCCTGAAACAAAAGATCTTAAAACAGAAAAAGGATGTTTTCTGTGTTCTAGTGTAATTTTGTCCTTATTTGCAGTTTTTAAAATTTGAAATCATTTTTCAGATTTAATAGATCAGAGCGTTTCCATGGTCAAATTCACTTTGAATTTGATAAATGTATTGCTTGTGAAGTATGTATGCCCTATAGATTTACTTATTGTTGATTGAAAATTGATATTAAAAAACAACTGCCTAACTATAGTATTGATTTCAGAATCTGAATATTTTGTGATAGCTGCATCGAGTTCGGATATTGAGAATGTAATTCAGATTTTTGGATATTATACTGGTTTTCGAAATCTCGTTTCTGGATCGTGAACCAGACTTGGCCTTAAATTCATGATAGTCGTTTGTTTTGCTTTTGTCTAAATAGTAATGTTTGAAGCTTGTACATAGGTAATTGACTTATGACTTTATATGAACATCTTATGTTTTGTTAGTTTGATAATTGTGCTGTTCTTTTGTCAATGTCATCTACTATGATTCCTAGTGAAGCTGTTATCCCAATAAACCTTCTTGTTCCCTTTCATTGCATCACAGTTACTTTTAAATCCTAAGTTAGATGTTGGACTTGGTAATCCTTCTGCTTGAATAGGCCTCCAGGACACTTCAGTCAATTTCTAAACATTCTAAACCCTAAGTTGGGCATATAGATTATAGCATATCTGTTCTAATTTTTTTAGAATGCTCATTTTACTGAAAAACCACTTCATGGCCAAGGTACTATAAACCTAATGCTTCTAAGCTATTACCTGGGAATCTGTTGTACCAGCACTTTGAATTTTTGTTAATGAACTGTGGTACCAAGAAAGCAGTATTTTGTATGAGTATATCCAATTCCTGTTAACAGCCTTTTTGTTTCTCTTTTCTCATTTGGAGTGTCTTCAGTGGTATTAGGGCAGTGTATCTGTCATGACTTATGCATGTGACATTGCTAGTCAGAATTTACCCATCTGAACGATCAATCAAGCATTAAACTACTTGTCCAACCTGACAGTATCATATGAAAGCAGATAACCTACTTTGACAATTAATGAGTGCTGCACTAGAAATGTGTATGTGGCACAGTCATGGTTATCTTCTCTAGACAACAAATTATATTCCCATTTTGTTTTTTGAGTGTTTTAGTAATATAGTTGTTTCTTTTTCTTCTTGTCCAGATTCTCCCCAGGGGATACAAATTATGTGTTGCGCGAGTTTGAAAAATGCGGAGTGGTATTGAAACATGTCCCAGGTCCGGGTAATGCTAATTGGATGCATATTCTTTATCAGGTTGTTTATTCTTTTCCTTAACCTCGAAAACAATATGTTCATATTCCTGTATTGTTCCCCTAATCTTTTATTTTATCTTTAGGCATCAGGCTTTTAGTATGGCCTCTTTTTGCAGCCTTGTGCTATTATTGCCATGCTCCATTCCCTTTTACTTTCTGTTATTATTAGGTGATTTCTTTGTAATTTGATGAAATATAATACCGTCGAAGCTTTGTTATTATTTTTTTTCTTCCATTGATTTGAAATCGGGATATTACGATCGCAACATGTTTGTCATAAACTAGTAAGCGAATAGGTTATAATTGGTTTTTACTTCATAAATGCAGAATCAATCTGATGCTCAAAAAGCTCTTAGCAAGAATGGGATGCAAATCAATGGACTTCTTATTGTGGGTGTGAAGCCTTTGGATCCAAATCAACAGCAGGCACTGACCGAAGGATTCAACAACCAGGGTTTCATGACTTTCCCCCCTGCACCATCATCCAGTAGGAACACGGAGCTGATACCTTCAAGAGCTTCTTCGAGCCCCCATTATCTTCAGAACAGCCACGGTGCACAGCGTTCAGCTGGTGCTATTGCCACACCGGCAAAGTCTATGGTATCCAGAATTGCAGATTTAATGTTCGGGATATGATGGGAGTGATTTACGCCATAAAAGGTTACCAAGGTCTCTCTAAATTCCAGAGCTTCTTGTCCTCATACTTTCAGCTTTTGCTAGCATATCATGCTCTTTCCAGAATGGCAGAAAATGCAGTCCAATTTTAGTTTCTGAATGTGTACCAATTTTGGGGCCAATTTCTTGTTGCACTCTAGTTTCCAGTCTGGAACATTAAGACAGAAAGTAGCTTCTTGTTTGTGATCATCTATCTTTACATATATCATTGTGTTTCTTGCAAACAAAGAAAATGTGGTTAGACATTAGCTCAGTAAGTCTCCGGGTTGGGCTTTTTTGTACCATTAGCTATGGTTTGTACTTTGTACTGATTGAAGAAGCATTTCATAATATTAGCAGTTTTTTTTTTCTTCCTTTTTCTCCTCCTTTGTTAGGTAAACTGATTTTCATCTCTGATGTTGTTCACGAAAATTTGTTTATGGAAAGCTAATAAGTCTTGTTTATTTATTCCATTATTGTACATACTTTTGGTACTCAAGGTGGTTATCCAAAGTAGTCTACAGTTAGTTTAGGCTACATTAGAAGAACGTATTAATAACTAGGAATTTAGGGAAAATGCTTAATTATAAATACAAGCAAGGGTGCAAGAGATGCGTAGTTAAAAGTTAAAACCACTACTAATGAGCTAATAGTCTGTTTGGACAAGGAATTTGGGGGAGGGATTTTGTGGGGACCAGGGATTTGGTGAAAAAATCATGTTATATTTTTTCTCAACTTGCAAGTATTGGAGGAATAATATAGATGATAAAAAGTATTCCAACACTGTTAGGTTGTTATAAGGGGATTTTGGCCAAAATCCCTACTTGAAAAATATTTTAAGATTTAGTTCAACAAACGTTTTTTTTAGTCTAAGGCCATTGGGTAGATGGTTTCAGTGTGTTACCCAGAGACCTTAGACTAAAAGAAAATGTTTGTTGGGTTATATCCTAAAATACGTATATAAGTAGGGATTTTTGGCTAGTTTTCCCGTGTCATGTCATAATCCTCCAACATGAAAGTAATTCACTCATATATATATATAGGATTTGAAGAGATAAGTTCGGTGTCGGTTCATAACCAAGGGTTGCGCAACCAAAAGTCACACGTTCAAATCAAGACACCTATAACTAGAATACGAAAAGTGGTAATTTACAAACCATACCCTTTAGCAATTAACTGTCTGTCCTATATGGTACAAAGTCAAATCTATCAAATAAAGTTTCTCTCTCTTCTCTTAATTTTATATATTTAATCTAAAAATTCTAACATCGTCCAATTAAAAAAAAATATCTTAAAAAGTTTTAAAGAAGCTGTAGATGGAAGACTGAAGTTTTTAGTTTTCTGTTGCGAACTTTTGTCAGTAAACACACAAGATGAATAAAGTTGGCTTTACGTCAGATGATTTCTTGTCGAGACAGACCAAACAAACATACATATTTTGCCCTGCCCTAAAGAGTTGAAAATCCTACCTTATTATTACTGATCGATCACTCACTGATTTGTTTGTATCATCAGAATCAGATGCATTATTTATAGCTCCAAAGCAAGCAAGCAAGGCCGTCCGTCTGCATTGGAAATGAACAGTTAGCTCCCTTTTGCGTGCAAGCAACACCCAAGTTGGTATCTGTGTTTGGTGACTATGGTCCAATCCAACCCTCTACATTTTGTTTGTTTGTTTGCAAGTTTAACTCTACTCCGACTACACCTGCACCTCTTCTA
The DNA here is from genome assembly GCA_002174775.1 of Macleaya cordata. Classification (NCBI taxonomy): domain Eukaryota; kingdom Viridiplantae; phylum Streptophyta; class Magnoliopsida; order Ranunculales; family Papaveraceae; genus Macleaya; species Macleaya cordata. The sequence continues at coordinate 2,099,748 of MVGT01002328.1, read as the reverse complement.
CTGAAAAATATATACGCTCCGACAAAAAAAAATCAATTTTTTTTTTTTTTAAAAGCACACCCCTGAGTTTTGATGGCATGCTACATTTGCTTTGACCTTTGCCAAGTAGTGGTTTACTTCATGCCCCAACCCCTAATCCTTCCAAAGAATATGGAAGTTTTATTGGCACTCACCAAAACATTATTGGTTGGCTCTGGTTGGTTTGACGAGGTCCAACCACTTTGATCCTAATTCCTAAAGTGTTCAAAATTCAA
>MVGT01002328.1:2058203-2099376 GCA_002174775.1 Macleaya cordata | reverse complement strand
TGTCATCATCATCATCATCATCATCATCTTTTTTAGTAGACTCAAGAACCCTCTTTTTTTGTTTTCCTCTTCTTTTTTAAATTGGTAAATCTGCAAGTTTTTGATTTTTTTTTTCCAAATCAACAACCCTCTTCCGATCGGTAAAAGAAAATATTGACATATAAGTTGATAAGTGAAAAAGTTAGTATATAAAATGTAGCATGATTAAAAGTCAATATGATCACAAAGATAATGGTGAGGTGCTGGTGGTGGTGATGTGGCATTAGTAATGAGGTAGCAATGATGAGGTCATGGTGGTGATGAGGTGGCAATAAGATGGTGAGTTAGCGTTAGTGAAGAGGTGATGTGGCAGCACATAGGTGACAATGGTGGTGAGGTGGCAGTAGTTGTGGTGGTGGTGAGGTAATGGACAAGAAGAAAAAAGAAAAAGAACTAGTGTAGAAATCAAGGAGAAGTAGCTTTTCTAAAAGAATTTGGTTAAAACAAAAGTAGTTTTTTCACTTCTAGAAGTCATTTTCTATTCATGCTTTTTTGCTTTTCCACTTACAGTAAGAATGCCCTTAGTCAGGAACTCAGGATAAACTTAGACAGGCAACCAAACATCCCCCCATGAGCGCACTGTTTGTTTAGCGCAAATTAGCATTATACTGGACACAAGGGTGAAACAATATCCGTGATGTACTGAGTACCGAGGAGTACAGAACAACAAAACAAACCCGCTACATTTCCAAGAGAGAGGGAGAGAGAGAGTGCATTTTGGACTGTTCATTCACGGGTTCCGCTTCGCGATCACCTCCACGTGTCCCTCCAAACCAGTCAGTACGGACACCAACACTCCCCCTCCTCTCCTCTCATCTCCTCTTCTCCTTTTTAAAACCCGCGCCATTTCTCTTCTCCCAGACATTGAAAACCAAAACCAAAACACACTCACTTTTAGAGAGAGAAAGTCGTAGAGAGTGAGAGAAAGAGCTGATCGAAGAATGATGAATGGCCAGAAAACAACTCCAGAAGTAGGAATTCAGATGCCTGAATCGAAGGTCGTAGCAGCTGAGTCCGCCACCATGAGTGGTCCACTTGTATCAGCCGGACACTCCCGGAATATTGGTCGGAAAACTGACATCATACACACCACACTCCGCCTGGTCTGCCTATTCTCGTCGGTGATGGCTGTATCTTTCATGGCTACAGCTGAGGAAAAGGCGACGATCTCCATCTATGGCTTCCATCTCCCTGTTTACTGCAAATGGTCCTTCGCTGATTCCTTCGAGTAAGATTTTCGCGGCAAAATTGGTCTAGTCAAATCACAACCTCCCAAAATTTTGAACTTTCAATTTGTTGCCAGGTTTTCAGGATTACCCATTGATCAGACGATGGTGATCATGAATGAACCTCTGTAATTAAGCAAATACCCTGACGCCTGACTACTTGATTTTGGTTTTGTTTTCAGGTATCTTGTGGGGATGTCAGCGGCGGTGGTAGCCCATTCACTGCTGCAACTGATACTGAGTGTGGTGAAGCTGATAAAGAAGACACCTGTTATTCCCTCTCGGAATCACGCCTGGTTAATTTTTGCTGGTGATCAGGTAAAACTAACAACCCATTTCTCTCTATGAATTTAAGACCCCTTTGCAATGGCCATAGATCGAACTGAAGGTTATAGTTTTTACGATATTTGAGTTCATGAAACACATTGAAACTCGTTTCTAATTTGTGGGGTTTTGACAAATCGGGTAAATTTGGACTTGATTGCTATTGTCACCCGTTTGGGTCTAGGTGGTGTTTGATTTTTTCTGGCATCTGAATCCGACTCGTCTGATTAATCCATTGAGTCAGACTTTCATTAAAAATTCAGCTCCGTTTTTTGGCAATGCTTTTACCTTTGAGTCTGACTTTTTAAGTTTCAGACTTCAATTCAGCCACTCAAAAAAAAAAAAAAAAATCCCTAAAATTTGACTTGACCTGAGTCAAACATCGTGTTAGATTTCAGATGAGTTTTCAGCTAAAACCGAATAAGGCGTTACTTGTCACAGGAGAGTTCATCCCTCACGAAAAGAAAACACAAAAACACACATTTCCCATTTTTATAGAGATGAATCAAAACTCAAACAGGATTTTTTGTCACAACCTTTTCATGACTTGTGAGGAGTTTCTCCTAGTCCTCCAATGTTTCGCCTTTCCTGTTTGGTGAATAAAAGGTAGAGCATTTGTTCCATGATGCATCATTCGTTTTGTATGAATTCATTGATTTTGGTATGAATTGAGTTGAGACTTGAGAAGCATTAGCCTTCCTTTTTCTTTTTCCATGTATGATGCCTCATTAGTGTGGTAGACCCATTAGGACCCAGAATTTACAAGTCCAGAGAGGGAAGTCTCTGAGCCGAAAATGCGCCATTTGATAATATCATATAATTTGGATGGTTTTAGAACAAAATTATACAAGAAAAAAAAAAATTTTTAACCTGTTTGGATTGTTAAGAGTCTTAAGACCATTTAAACATAGTTAATTAATCTTGATGGGAATATCTCTACTGATAGTTTCCAATTGCTCCTGTCTGTATTATATAAATGTATTGCAGAGGCATGAGCTACCAGCTAGCTTTTTCCAAAATTTGTGTCCTAGATGCAAAAGCTGCATTTTTTTTTGACGTTGGTCTTACTCCATTTCTGTTCATTGATCTTAAGTGTTATGTTCCATGACAGATGAACAAGTTTGTGTTTATCATGTAGGAATAAACCTCGTAAAAGATTCTCTATCGAAAAATTATAAATAAGATAATATCAGTCATCAGCAATGGCCTCACATGTCCATTGATTCTCGATTCTCCAATAAGTGATAGTGTGATACAGTGTTTGAATTTTGGGATCTAAGCAGCCATAAAGAAATATTGGTATATGCATGTTTCATGATTTTGAATGTTTCATTTCAGTTTGGGTAGTTACCGCAACCAGAACTACACTGGTTAGGTTTGTTGAACTGTTAATGTAATTTTTTTTTTGAATCCATGAAAATGTTTCAGAACTTTCCAGTTAATATCCCAGTTTTTCAACTAAAGAAAACATTAGTTTGAAGCGATCCAGTTAATATCCCAGTTTTTCAACTAAAGAAAACATTAGTTTGAAGCGATCGAAATTTGGTATACGATGAATTTGTAATTTGTTTAAGTTTAAGTAGGTGATTTTCAAGAGTACACTTTGTGTAGTAGCATGCAGAACTGATTACATATATTTCTTGCTGCAGATATTTGCATATGCAATGATGAGTGCAGGATCAGCTGCATCTGGAGTGACCAACCTAAACCGAACAGGCATCCGACACTCGGTTCTCCCAGACTTCTGTAAGCCCCTACACCGTTTCTGTGACCGTATCGCCGTCTCGATATCGTTTACTTTCTTGAGCTGCTTCTTGCTCGCCACCTCCGCCGTTCTTGATGTCATCTGGCTCTCTAAATACTGAAATTTTCAATAAACCTTGATGTACTAGATGTTATTTTCCTATAAAGTAACTATATGCAGAGTTTTGAGTATAAGTTAATAAGTTATGTTTCAAAATTTATCCTTTTTTGTTAGTTAATTGGCCAAATTGAGTTGCTTCTATTTGTACCATATAAGATTTAGTTGGAATTGATTCTAGAACAGAGGTGTGTGATTGATACAATTTGGGAAAAACGTAATGGATTTGCTGTTTCTTACATGGACTTCATTTGCATGACTGAATGGAATTTCAAATGCAAGCACAAACTAGTCATGCTTTGAAGGTGACACTTTCAAGAATGGAAAGAAGGTTGCTTTTGTATTAAAGCAGCAAAAAAAATTGATCCTTTGCCCTTCTTTCATTGCCAAATATCCTTGATGTCATTTATATGCTATGTATTTTAAGAACAATAAAATATGCAGATTTTTGCACTTAACTTATATTCACAAGAGGAATGTTGGCGACAGTTGCTAGCTTCCTTTGGTACCACGTGTACTGAGGACGGTGTTTTTGTTAATTTGGCTCCCCGTGATAATCCAAAAAAAAAATTCATTTTCTGAAAAAATTTTAATATGAATTTTTTAATTCAAAACCTTCTCAAGACTCTTGAAAATTTTATGGATGGTTCATAAAACCAACCAGAATGGCAGAAATAAAAATTAATGCGCATCCAGGGAATCGAACCCTGGTCAGTACCGTGGGAGGGTACTATGATACCACTACACCAGATGCGCTATTACTAATTTTTATGCTATTTTGGACTACTCAACATGCTCCCTTTTATGTTGACAACCGTTTTACACCGTCTTAAGCTATTTGCTCCTTACTTTTTCTTCTTAACACGTCAATTAATTCTACACAACATTTACATTTGTAAATGGGATTTTATGGAGACTATCAAATGACTGATTTTGTACGAAAATAATCTTTTCACCAAACTATTCTCTACGCAGTTATAAAATTTTTAACTCGATCAAAAATTGATTGAAATTAAAATGAATTGTTTGGAGTTTTATTAAGCATTTTGAACTTTCAATGAACTTTTTTTAATGGGGGTTCAAAAGGTTGGGACTTAGGAGGGATGTACGAGTGTAAATTTAGGTGGTGTTTGTTTTTTAGTTTGTTAACTTCTAGGAACTTCTAGTCTCAGTCTTTTGAAAATTGACTTGTTTAAATGTTTTTACTTATTTGTAGAGTCAACTTTTTCGAGTGAGTACTTAGTTAAAATATTAAGCTAAATTTGAGATAAAGGTCTGACCTGATATACAATCTAGATGAGTCATTTTAAAATTTTTAAACTTAAAGATCTTTCAAATTCAAAGTTAGATTTACATAAATCAAATCCAATAGCCTAAAAAAAAACCAGAAACTTAAATAACAAACACCACTAACAAGTAATTTTATGTTTTTTTTAGGAGACCATCCTCAAAAAAATTGTACCCTTGAAACATTCTATGTGATCCAAATAGATCAATGTAAACAAAGAGTAATAATAGGTGGAAGGTAATTCGAGAAATTTGAGGTGCAACGAGGCTTAGCCTTTGGCTTTATGTCCCCTTGTGTTAAAGGCCAAATAAATTCCTTATCTCCTTCCTGTTGTAGTAAAAAAGAAGTAATTGTATGTTTTTTTTGGATAATTGGGATGCCCAGAGCTCATAGAGCACCAAACTAATTCTCGAGATAGGTGAAGATGATCAAAATATGGGACGAGGGTGCGCAATATGCACACTGCGTATGTAATTGCTCTCTCGTTTGTGAAAATGAACATGAACTTTTTCGTAATTTCACCTTCACTGCAATTCGCTGCTTGCGTCCCCTCCAAAAGAAACTCCGTCTCCATATCTCTATTTCTCAACAGCTCTAATAAGCTCTTCTTCACTCCTCCTTCCTCTCCACCCAACCACCAATGCATTATAATTAGGGCATAAAGAGCTTCAAAAAACCCTAATCTCGATTTCTCGATGGGAACTTCATGAAATGCAGAAGTTTTTCTGCAACTTTTAGTTGCGAATCGATGAAGTAAGTATTATTATTATACTCAATCCTCTTTCAAAAACTGAAATTATAATATTACATCTCCTACTTCTCTTGAATTTTACATTTCATGGATTGCTACTGTTTTCTTGGTTCTTCGAGATTTCAGTCTCTTCCTTTGAGAAACCTAACTAAAATTCGTAGAACTAAAAGATCATTGTACATTCCTTCATCGATTTCTTGTCATTTAAAGAAATCAGAAGACTATAATGACGAAAAAAAGAAAAGAAATGGATTAGAATTACTTGAATTCTCTGTAACCCTTTCAGTAATATCTGCTTCGCTACCTCAAGCTGCTTTGGCAGCGAAAGTTTCAGAGAAGAAACGGTCAGCGAAAAAGGTTGAAGCTTTATCTCCTGAGGAATTGAAATCATGGTCTCAAGGGTTACCTGTTGTTAGCAATAGGATTCCGTATACAGAAATATTGAATTTGAAAGAAGAGGGAAAGCTCAAACACATAATTAAGCTTCCCAGTGTTAATTTAAAGCAAAAACCGGATTCTGTTTTTGTTGTTCTAGAGGATTCTAGGGTTTTGAGGACTGTGCTACCCACAGTGGAAAGAGATGAGAAGTTTTGGGAATCATGGGATAAGTTAAAATTGGATTCTGTTTGTGTCAATGCTTATACTCCTCCTGTTAAGAAACCGGAGCTTCCATCTCCTTATTTAGGATTTGTGTCGAAATTTTCACAATTCATATTATCTTTTGTGAAGACAAAGCCACAGTCGAAACGGGCTCTGGAGCTTCAGATGGCTCGGAAAGAGTTGCAAGTGAGAAAGAAGATCGAGTTGTCGAGAGTTAGGGAAGAAAAGGAAATGATGGAGAAGGCCATTAAAGCTCAGAAGAAGATGGAAGACAAGAAACAGAGGAAGGAATTGAGAAAAATCAAGCAAGAGGAATCGTTGCGCAAGGCCAGGAGGGATTATCAGCATATGGCTATAGTGTGGGCCAATATGGCTCGGGATCCGAATGTAGCAGGAGCCCTTGGGTTTTTTTTCTTCTTCATATTTTATAGGACTGTTGTTTTTAATTATAGGAGACAGCAGAAGGATTATGAGGATAGGATGAAAATTGAAAAAGCGGACGCGGAGGAGAGGAAGAAGATGAGGGAATTAGAGAAGGAGTTGGAAGGATTTGAGAGTACAGATGATGATAATGAAGAAAAGGAAAGCGAGAAGAATCCTTATCTTAAGATGGCTACACAGTTCATGAAGTCTGGTGCTCGTGTTCGTCGAGCGCGTCATAAACGGTTGCCTCAGTTCCAGGACAGAGGTGTGGATGTGAAGTTTACAGATGTTGCTGGGCTCGGAAAAATACGGCTTGAACTTGAGGAGGTTGTAAAGTTCTTCACGCATGGAGAAATGTACAGAAGGAGAGGAGTGAAAATACCAGGTCAGATTTCTTTGCTCCTAATTGAGTTAAAAACATGTTGACATTTGATATTTTAAATACAATTGAAATTGTTTGCACGATCAAAATGGATTCAGTACATGGGTGGGGTCTATATCTTTTGGGTTTCATTTACTTAGTTTCTTTAAATATCTTTGCACTCGGCATGGTGCAAATTGTCCGAGCCATAGTGAGGTTGAATTTAGATCATGACAGAGAAAACATAATTATCAAATGTAAGGTTCTTTTGGCATATGAAATTTGATTTGTCAGCTGTTTCACATTGTCTTATATGAGATTCATTTTCTGTTTGATTATGATATAAACCTTCAAAGTTTCTTCTTCTTCTTCTTCTTCTTCTTCTTCTTCTTCTTCTTCTTCTTCTTCTTCTTCTTCTTCTTCATCTTCTTCTTCTTCTTCTTCATCTTCTTCTTCTTCTTTAGTTGGAATGTCTGTCATTGATCTGTTGCTTTTTCAGGTGGCATACTTCTTTGTGGACCCCCTGGAGTAGGGAAGACATTGTTAGCAAAAGCTGTAGCTGGTGAGGCTGGGGTGAATTTCTTCTCAATTTCTGCTTCTCAGTTTGTGGAAATATATGTTGGTGTGGGTGCTTCTCGTGTGCGAGCACTTTACCAAGAAGCAAGGGAAAATGTATGCAACCTATATATCTATCCCATTTTAACTCTTCTTTTATTTCCGTTCGTATTGCCTTTTTAAATTTATCCCAGTATTGCTTATTTTCTAGTATGGTCATGCTAAGATCAAATATTGGTTGTACATTTCTCTCTTATATCAGTGAGTGATACACACAGACACATTATTCACTTTCGAAAAGAATTAAGTTCGTTTTCTTTTCTCTTGTTTATTCTTTTCTGATTGTTAGTGTTAGAACATGTCTATTCTATTTCTGGCAAATTTTATGTTGGAAGTTAGATTCTTTTAAAAACGATCTTTGATGCATTCATTTGTATAGGCACCATCTGTTGTCTTCATTGATGAACTTGATGCTGTCGGTAGAGAACGTGGTCTAATTAAGGGATCTGGTGGACAAGAGCGTGATGCTACTCTTAATCAGGTCAGCAGGGGTGTATTTAAAATCTAGAAATCATTAATACTGTTAAGTTTTCATTTTTCTTTACATATAAATTACATTTTAACATTCAGTGGTTCTTCTGATAAACTTTAGCTCCTTGTATGCTTGGATGGGTTCGAAGGAAGAGGTAATGTCATCACTATTGCAGCCACAAATAGACCAGATATCCTTGATCCAGCACTTGTGAGACCTGGAAGGTTTGATCGAAAAATTTACATCCCCAAACCTGGCCTTATAGGTCGAATTGAGATTCTGAAGGTATCAGTTCTTAGCTAATTTTGTATATGAAAAAGGTTTTGAGATGGACTGTGACATAACAAGACTGTAACCATGCAACTTCTTTTCTAATTTTTCACAATGACAAGGTTTTTGAAGTTACGGATATTGTTATCCTTTGCTGGTAACAGGTTCATGCTCGTAAGAAGCCAATGGCTGAGGATGTGGATTATATGGCTGTTGCTAGTATGACAGAAGGAATGGTTGGAGCTGAGCTAGCGAACATAATTGAGGTCGCTGCCATTAATATGATGCGTGACGGAAGGTCCGAGGTATGACCTGCTTTTTCATTTGATTTAATCTATTTGTGGCTGTAGAATTAGTGTTCTCATAGATGTCCTATTTATTAGCTATGCAGACTGTAGAATCTTAATTTTTCTAGGTGACGCAAGTTTAGTGAGGTGCACTGCTTTTTGCTTTTCAAGTGTCTCGGTAAAGGTGATGAGGCACGCATAGAGCTTGTTACCTACAATAAGTTCTTTGTTTTTTATCAGCTGAAGAACAAGAAATTCTTATTCACATTTGATTTCATCTCTCTGTATCCTCCTCTCACTGAAAAATATGGCCCAAGCATGTTCATTTCTCTCTCCTGCTACTGAAATAAAAAAACAACCCTTGTTTTCCTAAGCTCAGAACCTTTAGAGATTACCTATCAAACAAAAAAAACCTTAAGAGATCTGCTACACTGCAAATTTATGCAAGGGCTTTCCATTTTCTAGAGCTATCACTGGGCATGAAAGATGCAAATACAAGAGACTCTTATTCAGAATATCTATTAATAAATGGAGATTGGAGTCAACTGTACAGACTTGCTGGTTTACAAGGTTTTGTTGGGATCAATATGTTCTTAGACTGACTCATCTGTATTTAAGTTACAAATATGATAGTTAATCTACTTGAACAAATGATTTCTACAGATCACCCATCTGAGATATTGATAAGAGTTTCTTGCACTTGTGTAGATTACAACTGATGACTTATTACAAGCTGCACAAATAGAAGAAAGAGGAACACTTGATAGAAAGGATAGAAGCCTAGAAACGTGGAAGCAACTAGCTCTGAATGAAGCTGCCATGGCTGTAGTAGCTGTGAACTTTCCAGATATGAAGAATATTGAGTTTGTACTGTGCTGAACATAACTCGTTCTTTTTTAATTGGCATATTTTAGGCCCCATTTGTTAACCTTAAAAATAATTAATGATTTGACATATTAAAAATAATTAATGATGGGCCGGTTTTTATGGACCCATAATCAATGTTAGGCCCATAATTAATTAATTTTAGCGGTTTACTTAATGGAACAATTAATATTTCAGAGTGAGATACTTCATATGAATTCCTTGAGAACTTTGCTTTAATATTCCTGCAATTTTTCGTCCTAGCAATATTCTCCACATCTGATTTAATCTTGCCATGTACAGACAACTGATTGGACATTCTTCAAAATGCTCTCTCTTTTTGAATAGGTCACAATTTCACCTAGAGCAGGCAGAGAACTGGGTTATGTGCGAGTGAAGATGGATCATGTGAAGTTTAGTGAAGGAATGCTTAGGTATGAAATCCTCCCTGAACCAACTAATTTGTCCATTTCCAATGTCTAACTTTTGCTCTACCAAACAACAATAACAAAAGGATTTTCTCAGCCTTGGCCCTTGGGTGAAAATAGTTTCTTTTATCACGTGACCTCCTACAGTGACCCCTAGATTTTAACTCTTCATTGGAAATTATTAACTGGTTAGTGTAGTTAACCAGTTTTTCCACTTTTATCTCGGTTTTGAAAGTTGAAAACCACCTTCTTTCTTTTTACATCTCCAAAATATGTATTTTATTTATGTATGTACATATTTCTCTCTTATAAGTTCCTCCTTTCCTATCTATCTAGACATTTAACCACCATTGAATGGGGTGCTCAGGATGCATGTGTCCCGCATTTAGATTTTCCCTTCATTACGTTATCTGTAAGGACTTTCATGCCACTATTTCCTCTTATCCAAGGGCTTATCTTCACAATCTTGTTAGAAGTTTATTTTGTTACTGTTCACATGGTACGTGAACAATGTTTCTGTTTTAGTAACTTTCTAAGTTCAACCACTAGTTAGTTTCCTACTTTGTTTAAGTTTCCTAGTTTTTTCATTCTAATAAGGTTTTTGTTTCTATTTTGGGTTTCCTAGTTATTTTGGATTTCTTATGTTTGTCTATAAATAGATTGTATTGGGGACTTTATTTTGGGTTTCTTTCAGTCCTAATACAATCTATTTATAGACAAACATAAGAAACCCAAAATAACTACTAGGAAATCTAATTAGAATGAAGCTAGGGAACTCAAACAAAGTAGGAAACTAACTAGTGGTTGAATTTAGAAAGTTACTAAAACATAATCATTGATCACGCGTTGCTATTCACGTGAGCAGTAACAAATATAAACTTCTAACACTGGCTCAAGCTGGAGCATAGAGGTTAATCATGCCCAACTTGCCACAATGAGTAGAAACCGAGCACATCAAAGACTTCGTAAAACATCTTCAAACAGATCTTCACATATCCTTAAACTGGAGCAAAAAAACTTGAACTGCCTTGATAAACCTTTAGATCTTCAATTGATCAGCACCAACACATCACACACTTCCAGCACATTCTCCAATACTCCCCCTTACATTAAAACTTATCACTTCAAGCTTCAAGTAACAATCATGGAATCTCGTACCCAAACACACAAACACAAACAGCCACGGGCACACTTGCCTCGGGCAAAACTAACTAGTATCACTTACTAGGGCATAACACACAAACAAGATGCCAATAGTATCACCTTGGCATAAACTTGCTCCTCAACTTGAGAGAGCACACAAACGGGGAACAAAGATCTATGGTATTGTATGAGACTTGATCCAAACCAACAAACAAGTAGCAACACAATCTCTAGGGGGTGGAGGTTGTTGATGATGATGGTCTCCCAATTTTGTAAATAAGAAAACCCAAAAATTAGGGTTTCACTAAACCACTTGGAGAAGATCCAAAACGTCAAACAAACACAACTTAATGAGAGAGACCTACTTGTAGATGATCCAAAAACAGCAAACGAAGACAAATATAAACTTCTAACAAATCTTTTACTTAACAAACTTCTTTTTGTGTAGTCGGCAATCCCTCCTGGATCATATTACTGTGCAATTAGCACCACGTGCGGCCGACGAGATTTGGTATGGTAAAGATCAGGTATGATAACCTTTTATCCTGGTCTCTTATATTAAATGATGTTAAATTGTACTGCAAGGGTTTTCGTAAGTGAAAAATACTACAAATGCTTTTGTGCTAGTGAATATAGCTTAAGGAAGATTAGGGCACTAAATTGTATTACAATGCACTTGAAGATTTATAACATAAAGAAATATTTCAGTTGAGCACAATTTGGGCAGAAACGGGAGACAATGCTAGGTCAGCAGCACGAAGCTTGGTTCTTGGTGGTCTTTCTGAGAAACATCATGGGCTAACTGACTTTTGGGTTGCAAATCGACTTAATGTACGGTGCACTCCACCCTTTCCTCCATTTTTTTTTAAACGGTCCTTTTCTTCCAATTTTCACACCTCTATTACTATGCTAAGTGGTTAAATCTTCCATTGCATAACATCGTCCAAATTTAAACATCAGGAGATCGATTTGGAGGCCTTGCGTATTCTTAACATGTGTTATCAACGTGCTAAAGAGGTAACCTCAGTTTTGTGGAAGAAGCTTTAGTTAGTAACTATGTCAACCATTCTTAGCTAATAATTATCCTATTCCATGACTGTGCTTGTATTACAGATCTTGCTGCGAAATCGGACGCTCATGAATGCCATGGTTGATGAACTCATTCAGAAGAAAAATCTCACGAAGCAGGAGTTTTTTCGCCTGGTCGAGCTACATGGCTCCCTCGAACCAGTTCCACCTAGTATCCTAGACATCAGAGTTGCTAAGCGGATGAAGTTCCAAGAAACAATGATGGAAGTAACTCAACAGAGCAGTATTTGAGATCGACGCCAAAAGAACATCACATGTCCATAGTGGAATACAAAAATGAGAGCTACTAAGGATGACTCTCTAGAACGTCAGAGAAGACTTTAAGTTTCCATGATCATCAGAAACCAGGGCTGTACTGTAGTGATTTTTGTATTTAAGTCAGCGTTGTTTTCTTTCGTTAACGTTGAGGCATTACAGTTAAGTGAAACAGATTTCATTCGGTCCACGATGAGATAAAATGTGATACTGGGTCATTTCAGATTGCTTGTTCAATTTTTTTGCGATAATGCCGGGGTTTTGTTTGAGAAAATGATTTGTACAGGTTTATAAATTTTGATCCATCATTCAATTATATCTCATCTTGTTTCTGTTCTCTTGTTTGTAGGACTCTTGAAAGCAAAAGAGAATAGTAGACTATTAAGCAGAGCATAACTGAACTGACCTCAAAGCTTCAAATGAAGATGCAAAGGTTCCAGTCAAATAGTGAGTTGTTGACTCGGAAGGATGGGATGATACAGAGTCCAGACCCAGAATGTTGTGGTACGAAAGTAATGGGTCGACTCGAGATGGACCATGTCCACTCATTATGAACTGAGTCAAAAGCAGTACCAGACCGAGTTAAGGCCGAGTCGTCCAATATGTGTTCTGACTCACCGGTGGTTACTTTGCACTAATTAGCCTGAGTTAACGTGTCTTGCAATTTTCACCAAAAATCGGTATTGGGCTCCCTAGCTGATACCGAGATGGCTCAGACCGGGTCAATTTGGTAATGGGCCAATTTTCATAGCCACCCGTGTAAAATGCACGTGCGGCAGCTCTCGAGTTTTTTTTTTTTTTTTTCTATTTCTAAAAAGTCAAAATAACGGTATGAGTTGACCATCCAACAATGTTAATCGTGGGGACTTAAAAAGGGTCAGCAACCGTCAGTATTATAGTTGGAGGTCCCCATGGAGTTGACCGTTCAAGCCCCCACCAATTAGCAGTGTAGGGGTCTTCTTAACCCACGTTAAGTCGTGGGTCAACAGAAATCGCACTCTTCTCCTAGGTAGGATTCAAACTCCAAGTCTCTAACTAAAACTAACCCCCGGTTACCCCACGTCCATAAATAATCTCTCCTTCAAAATTGCTTGTGTGTTTATAACTAACTTTAACCGCCAAATCCACCCACGTCTCCAAAAAGTCAAACCCACCAACCTCTCATCGTTGGAAAAAAAAAAAAATCAACTAATCGAAGTCCATCCCACTGTATATATATATATATATATATAGTGATCACTGAACTCAAAGTTCTCACTCATCCAAAACATAACTTCGATTGGCATATATAATGGCTTCTGCTTCTTCTTTTTATTCACTTGTTCTTCTTCCTCTGTTCATGACCATCTGCTGCTTCATGATCTTGTTGATACCAAACGTTTCAGCCTCCACAGTAGGATCATCATCATCATCATCATCATCATCATCATCATCATCATCATCATCTGAATACAAAGTGGGAAAAAGTGGGGTCTGGAGAATACCTGATCCTAACAAAACTGATATATACAACCAATGGGCTTCCCATTACAGATTTCGAGTTGGCGATTCTCTATGTAATAATAATACTATATATATATCTTTTCATTTCTTACTACTATATATACACTTTTAGTTTGTGGTGACTTTCTATTTTAGTACTTGCAGATCCTTTGGCATTGGGGACCCATTGAAGACAATAATTCTGGACTATCGGGTCCACATTGAAATGATCAAGAGCTGATCAAAGGATTATCCTGATGTAGATCATCCTGCTACTAAAAATCGTGTCGTTCTAAAATTTTTAACTTCTTAAAAGTTAATGGGATTAGAAGTTTTAGAACGGAAAGATGATCTACAGGGTAGTGCCTATAGTGTCTTCGAAATCAACCCTTAGATCATCTTTATGTAAACCCAATCTAGAATGTCTTCAATGGGTCTCCAAACTCGGGTTTCCCTAGCGTTACTCGTTTGGTCAATTAGTCTCTTATGGTTTTCAATTAAATCCCTTTTCGACATTTGGTACGTACGTAGTCTAATTAAATGTTTGTTTCAGATTTTGAGTATAATAAGGAGGATTCAGTTCTTGTGGTGGACAAAAAGGGTTACTATCACTGCAATACTACAAATCCAATCTCAGCTTTCAATGATGGAAAGACAGTTATCAAGTTAGAGAAACCTGGGCCCATCTATATCATAAGTGGGTCCACTGATCATTGCAAGAACGGCCAGAAAGTGATCATCAAGGTCATGGCTATCCGTCTAACTCGTCAATCTCCACCGTTCGTTTCCGACTTATCTCCTTCACCCTCACCAACTCCAAACTCAGGAGTCTCCATGATCGGTGTTAGTCCAATTTCAGTGGTGGCAGTACTACTCATCACCGGAACCTTACTATGGGGTGCACCAATTATGCATTTTCTACTATAAACGCACCCCTGGAATATGGAATTAATTAATTGTTAGTTAGTTTTCTTATTAATTTGTTTAGATTTCTCTGTTAGATCCATTAATAATAATCTGTTACTCTCCTTTGAAGTACTACTGTATTAGTATGTTAATGCTTATTCATTAATCAAAAAAATTGTTGGTTATTCTATAGTTTGGCCCTTTAGTTATGGCTTTATGAATTTTATTAGTTTAATTTTTTCATTCATTTTGTTTGCATTATTATTATTTGAATGACAAATATTTGATATTAACGTTGATACGTTTGATTCATTCATTCGACACTGTAATATAAATTTATAATCCTTTCGTCAAAACCTCGCGTACGTCCTATAGAATGCAGTAATCATACCTATCCGCAGCCAATTTCATTCACAATAACTTTAAATAATCAAAAGTGCTATTGGGATCGGGCCCTCAATCTATCTATTTAAACAGATTGATACCTTCAATCCACCACTCATTGTGTATTGTGGGGATAGGGTAAATTTTCTCTACCTAACCTTATTAAGAAGATCAATTCTCTTCAAAATTTAGACTTTAGTTTTAATTAATTAATTAAGACATCTATACATCGATCTTAATATATATATTTGAATTAAAACTTGGAAACTAAGTTATTACATGCACGTCCCAGCATGCATGTATTATAGAAACAAATTACATTAATATTATGCTACTCCATCTATCATGACCAACTTACCAATAAGAACCCTAAGCGTCCTCTGTTTTGAAAATAAGGAAGAGATTAATATTGGACAAAAATGGTCGACAAATTAATCAAATCATTTAAGAAGATGTATATATTTAAAATCAAAACAAGAATTATATATATATTTAGATTTTTGTACAAATTAATATAAAAAATACATTATTTACTCCATCTACAAATTAAAAACAAAAATTTTCGAAACCAATTTAGAAATAAAAAACAATATATGTCTCTATAGCTAATATATATCTAAAGTCGACGATGATCAACTGTTTAATCTTCTTCGTTTGATCTGCCTTTTGAAGCGCATATCATGCCGACAAAGAGGACAAGTAGGTTTTCGTTTGGTCCATTCAGATATACAACTCAAGTGAAAAGTATGAGAGCACTCCATAACTCTTGCATCGTCTCCAATCTTCATCTCTCCAAGACAAATTGCACAAATATCACCGTCATCTACGATAGATACCTTTTTCAATGGTCCTTCAACATCTCGCTTAGTCCTCGTCTTATCATCAAAAAGTTGTTTTGCAAGTTCAAGAAAAATAGCAACCATTACTTCTTGTTTAACACTATCTAGATTACGACCTGTTAAAGCCGCTTGCTCCATTGCCAACTTTCCTTCCATGATGTTCGTCACTGATATTCCTTGATTAAATAAGCCAATTTCCATTGATGGATGTGAGTTTAAACCTTCAATAAGTTGACATCTCTCTCTAGCAATTTCAACTACCCTTTGATGATAACTAGTATTGTCCATTGGGTTTCAATTCCTGATCTCTTTCTCTTTCTCTTTCTCTTTCTCTCTCTAGATTTCGATAGGTTTCTCTCTCTCTCTCTCTCTCTCTCTAAAACAGTAACAATGGACGTGTGATTAATTAATGTTGAAAACTTAGTTACTTCCCTATTTTTATAGCTGGGTACTTTCTAAAATTTAAACAGGATTTTAATTTTTAGTTTGAGAAGGATTAGTAATTCTTTGTACTGCCAGTGTTCCTCCTAATTAATTTCTTTCTAAAAATTAAACAGCATTTTAATTTAATTTTTAGTTTGAGAAAAATAAGTAATGTTTAGTACTGGGCTCACACGGTTTTAATGGGAACCCCATGTGTAGTGGAACCCAAGTTTTTGTTGACCCATGTGTAAGATGTGGGTCAAGAAGACCCTACTTTTTTACTGGTTGTAATTATTAACTGGTTCATTCACGATGGAGTCTTATTGACCCACGTTAAATATGGGTAAACAAAATATTTGTCATTTTGTTTCTGTATACAGTTGGCAGCCAAGAATTGTGTCCTAAATAATACTTCTTAAAAAAAAAAAAGCCTAATTTATAATTAACACACTTCAACTTCTAAGCTTTTATTAGAAAGTTTCCATATGTTAAGGTCTGGTCTTGATCCAGCTCGAGCTCGGCTTGGGCTCCTTCAACTAAAACCTAAGGGCTCTACCCGTGCTCTCTAATTAAGATTGGTCAACTCTGGGCCTAATTGAGATGGATCGAGTTGGCTTACTTCAAGCTTTGTTTGGAGCCTAACTCAAGTACACCACACGACCAGCACCACAAAAAACAAATACACCTAACACCTCACCGCCATCACCTCCACCACCACACCCTATTTCTCTAGACACCCACGTGCTCTTACACCTCATTTACACCCATCTATGAGGTTCACATGGAATTGTTGATTTTCAATAAAGCCTTTTGGCCTGACCATTTTACAAAACTAGTGTCAAATGCTTATGTGGCAGGGTAGGACCCACTACTTTTCTCTCTCAAAAGTATTATGAGGGAATTTTCAACCTATGTGGCAGTGGGACCCATCATGCCACATAAGCTTTGGCCATTTATTTTGTAAAAGCATCCATCTAAAAAGCAGCACTCTTTTTTCTTTTCTTTTTTTTTCTGAGGATGCTTTATATGGTGAAATTATCATCGTTACGTAGTATTGACCCTTGGATCATTTCCTTGGAGGGCGGGCCTCACACACCACGAGCTCGAATCGGGCCTTCACCAAATTCTCAAACACCTGTCCAAGCTCTAAATCTAAACCAGGTCCACTTTGGGCTTTGTTTGGTCAATTGGTTCGGACCAATCAGTGGGCTTTTATTTGACACTGTCCACCCAGTCGATTTTTGACTCATATCCGGTTTAGACCGAGTCAGTCAGTAAAGTTATGAGTCTTGTGACTCGTGTGAGACGAGTCTTTGGTCACCTGCCGGGCCCCAAGCTCAGCATGTCAAAAGCCAATTCGTCCAATTCAGTAACCAGAACCTGGTCTGATCAGTAAAACAGAGGAGCCAAACTAATTATTTTCTGATACCCCATCATCAAAGAACCCTAAAACGTTTTCTATTACAAACAAATTCAGTCAATTGTATTCAATATGTATTTTAACAATTAGAATCATACAAAGTAAGAACAAAAAATGAAAGAAAAAAAAATAGTAGATTGAATCTTTAATGTTCTTCTTCTTCTAATTTTCTTCTTTTGACAGGGCGATTGATGATGGGCATCTCATGCCTACAGAGAGGACAATTGGGTTTGCGTTTGAGCCACTCAGATATACAACTCCAATGAAATAGATGACAACACTCCATGGATCTAACATCATCTCCAACCTTGGTTTCTTCAAGACAAACCCCACACACATCTCCACTATCTATAATCAAAACTTCTTTCAATCCTTTCTCAAAATCAACCAAAATCTCAACTTCTGGAGTAGTTTCTAACATATTTCTTATGGATAAATAATCACCCATATAAACTGCTCTTTCCAAAATCAGTATTCTCCCTGTCAATTCCCTAATTTCCAATTGTCCTGCACTCGGTCTCACCATGAAGTTGTTGTTATTTGAGTTGGAACTTGCACGAACTTGGGGTTGTCTCTGTCTAGGAATCTGCTGAAATATAACATCATGGAGATGGAGAGTCATATTATTATTCATTGTTGATGATGATTTGAGAACTGTATCCAAAAACACAAAAAACTCTGCTCAGGGTATCTCTGGGTTTCGTTTGATTCAATGAAAGACACTTGAAGAATGAATAAAACTTTGAGCATAATCGGTTATCACCCCTTGCATTTATATAGATATATGAAGTTTCCTTTTTGGATACTACTTTCCTAATTGTAATTGTATTTCATGAGTTTTGATTGGATTGGGAAAAGAAACAAAAACATTTGTTTTCATTAGAAAACTTTCTAAATCTGAGATTCATCAATTTTAGTAGAAGATAGAGGATCAAGTAACCTAAGATTTGGCAGTCATTGATTAGTCCGTACAATTATTAAAGATCCAAAAATTGGAAAAAAAAAAAAAAAATTAGAAACCTAAAAATTTCAACACGTTTTAAGACTGTAATTTTGGGTAAGTTCGTGTTTGACTTACAAGTCAATTTTTGTCGTACAAAAAATAATTAAGTGCCATTCCGAGCAATTTCCTTCTAGTGAGTTCATGGCAAGTTGGCAACCGAGAATGTTTGTTTGGTCATTTTAATTATAAACTAACCTTGGACATTTTTTATTTTTTTATTTTTGATAACCGGGATGTCCGGGTCTCCTAGAGCACNACCACCTCACCCCCGCCACCATCACCGCATCCACCTCTTCTCTCTTCGATCTCATTTTGTTCTCTCGATCACTCTTTCTCTTCTCCCTCTCTCCTACTTGATTTCTACGTCGTGGTGATGGCAGAAGTGGTGGCGTGGAAGTAGTGATGGGGTGCAAAAGACAAATCACCCCTCCTTTAGTGTAAAGATTATCCTTACAAAAAAATTAGTCTTTAGATCATGTTTGAGTGGGTCGTATAATAGGTGTAAGTATTACTGAGGTAAGTATATATATTAAAGGATGTAATAAGCATTTTTCGCAAAAGTGTGATCACTTGAAACATGGAGTACAATTGAGGCGACTTATTTTAAAGCCTCTTATGTCATACGTATTAAATAGTTTAGATAGAATCGCGCTCCGCAGAAAACAAGACAATGGACCGAAAAATCTGGATCCACATATTGGAGGCCGGTAGATCTGCTCCCAAACCGTGGATTCGTGATTCCGAAGCCGGATCGCCACATTTTCAATTACTAAGGATAAAACACGAAGAGATAAGATTATTGATACAAAAAATAAAGTAGGTATTAGGTGTCAATATGATTTAAACGATGATCAGAAGTTCATGGACACAAAATAATGGTATGTAACACTTACGTTTAGATGTAAATGAGTGTTAATAAAAAGTAATATCATATTTTTTTCTTATGAACGCTACACTTACATCTCTTTCGACACTGATATTGGGACCCACATGATAATAAGACTATCATCACAAAAAAACAACCTTTAGATCATATCAACCCTACAATAGGTGAAAGTGGAGTGTAAAAATTGATGTGTTAGTTTAACATAAATTAAATGTAAAAATAAACTATAGGACAAAATGGATATTTTAAAAAAAGTGTGACTGCGGATGAGAAGATTATCGTAACAAAAATCTAACCCTTAGATTATCTCCACACAGACCTATAGCCAAGGGTTAGCGGAATTTAAGAATTAAATGGGTAGAAGGGGTCTATTTTGTAGTTTTTGTTAAATGCTCAAGTTTCTACTTTATTTTATTTAAATCCTAATTTTTAGTTTTCTTTCAAAACATCCCTTGTATTTTTTTTTTTTCTTTCAAACCTATGTAGTTTTTGTGTTTACTCAAAAGCCCACGTTTTAAACATTGTTTCTAAAACACACTTTGTGGATTGTGGTAGGCAACGACACAATAGCGTGTGATGGAAACAGCTTTCCTATAGGCTAATTTTGAGTCATTTGGAGCCGTATTAAATAGTTTAGAGAAGAGATTAGACATAGAGAATACAGATTACAAAATCCCCCTTACTTAACAACGACAGGGCTGTCCCTGACCCACCCAAATATTTGTGTGGAGGCTTGGTTTAGAGTCTTGAAGGCTGGGCCGGTGTGGAGACTAGCCTGGGCCAAATTGTCACACTTATTATTGTCTCTTTCTTTTGAAAATATTTTGATATAATTGTAACCATAAATATCATTAAATAAAATTTCTATAAAAAATTATTTAATTTCTTTTCCAGGTTTTTTTTTTTCAAATTAGTAATTTAAATTGGGCTCAGTTAGCCCCCAATAAAAGCTTGAAGTAATCCTACTCAGATCCATCCCAACTACGCCCAAAGCTGACCAGGCTTATTAGAGATCTCGGGTAGAGATTTAGTTATAAGTGGCAAAATATAATCCGAACCTAACCCGACCCACTAGATCCTACCCTAACTTAACACGCTAATTAAATAAATCAAGATTAGGGTTTAATATTTCTGACATGTTACCACTTCAAACATGTTAGGGTTATGGTTGACCCTAACTCGTTTCTTTATTTTATATAAAAAAAATATTAGTTAGCGTTTGATGAAATGAGTTGTTTCATAAAGTTAGGGTTTAAATATTTGATAATTTTGATCTATCAACCTGCCTAGAGTCAACTCTATCCTTGACTCGTTGTTAGGTATATTTTAGTTGAAGCGCAATCCCAGCTCGAGCTAGATCAAACACCAGAACCGAAGAAGCCCAACCCAATCTCGACTCAATCCAACAAATAAACAGCCCGAGCTTAGTGAACCCTCCTCGTAATTGACTCATTTTATGCTTGATTTAGCCTGCTCTTGTTGGACTTGGNTTGTTTGGTCATTTTAATTATAAACTAACCTTGGACATTTTTTATTTTTTTATTTTTGATAACCGGGATGTCCGGGTCTCCTAGAGCACCCGACTAGTCCTTAGGGTGTGAGCAGACCTCCCTATCCACATACAACCGATTAAAATCTTATTGTGGGAGTAGCCATCAGGAGGATCGATCACTCGATCTCTATTTTGTGAGGTGAGTGTCTTGACCACTTAATAAGCAAGGTTCAATGACAAGTGAGCAAGGTTGGGGTAATAGTCAAATCAAAGCCCTAGTGAAAGTACAAAATGAGTCAATTCTTGGTCCACCAAGTCAAGCTATGGGTCTGCCCGGGTTGGGTATTAGTAGGGCCGTACTAGTTTGGGCAAGGTATTATTTAGGCTTTGATTTAAGACAATCTTTAACCAAAATCTCAAAAACCAAGCGTAAGTGTTAAGCTGGATCAACTTAGGTGATTAGGCTTTGTTCAGGCACAACGTTTTTTTTTAATTATGGTAGGATTTGTTGCACAATTACAAGTAAAAGTGGATAACACCAAGCACCAGCAGATATAGAAAAGGTGTAATAAATAATACAGAGAACTCGCCATCTACAAGAGAAGAGAAAGTGACATAAACTGCGCAGAAAAATTGCCATCAGTAATAAGGGTTCTAGGCCCAAAAACTCCAAAAATATATTAGTATGTCAAAATTCTAAAAAAATGTTTAAAAATATATTTGTCCTCTAAAGGTAAGTATCATGGTAAACCCTTATTTAGGTTGTTTGGGGTAGGAGTTTAAAGGATTGAGGGAGGTCAAATTTCATAGAAAATTATGTAGGGGCGGCAGAGATATTGCCATACGGCACAGATTGTGATGTGCATTAATTTTGGTCTTCCAACCACCATTTCCTGAATTTGATATTATCCTCCCGGAGGAAGATGTCTTCCTTAAGTCTTGGTCGTTGATTAAGAATCATCCAACGATAGAAAGAGATAGGAAATACGTACTCTTGGTCTACATCACAAAGTAGAGTAGAGAGAGAATTGTGCTGTGCGGCATAATGTATGCCTCCTCCCTCAAACCTCTTGCTTCTGTCCAAATCTAAGACCGAAGAGAGGGATTTGATTGTTTGTGGTGCTCATAGTACTTACCTTAGAGGGTGTTTGGCAACCACTTAAGAAGTTACTTTTTGACTTATATAAGTCAAAAAGCAAAAAAGTTTGTATGGTAACACTTTCAGNATATATATATATATTTTTTTTTTGACAAAATCGACTTATTTGTAAAGAAATAGAAACTTTCTAATAAAAACTAGAATTACTAATCAGAGTCTTTTATAAATTTATTACAGTTACTATGTTGAAGTTGAATAAAATTTTTAAAAACCTATATTTTTAGAATCTCTTTTTATTTTTTTTTATTTTTTTTGCCCTCCATCACACAATATCCGAGGTATTTTATTTCTTTTTTTCTTTTTCTCTGTAAAAGCCAAACTTTATTAGATAAGATAGAGGGTAAAAGCCAAACTTTATTAGATAAGATAGAGGTCTTTGTTGAAAAGCTTATCTCAATGGATTAATTTGATTCAATGTGTCCAATGGCACTCTTTAATCAACAAGAACTAAACTCAATATTTTTTAATCAAAACTTGGTTCAGTTGTTCAGTTAACGCCAAATTGGAAACAGGGTTATTATGTTCCGTTTGCCCTACTAAATCTTATCAAAAGCATTTAGTTGCAGTTAGTTTATGGGATTAATTTAATTTCCAATCTTTAACAGATCTAATATATTGGACCATATTTGAAACTCATATGGGTGTTAGAAGATGAGAGTTCGAGTAGGTTGATTCGGGAAGACGTTTGAAAAAAAAAACAAAAAAAAAACCTAGGTAAAATAGTGTGATGAAGGGTAAAAGGACAATTTAAATTTTTAGGGCAGCTATTGTAACAAAGTTGAGAAAGTGAAGTTTCATCAGAGTTTATTGAAATTCAAGATAGTAAATGTAATAAAGCTACAATTTTGGGTACATTTAACGTGGGTTAAGAAGACCTACTATGATTTTAGCTCCCCTTACTACTACTTCACCCACTTTTGCACATGATCATCGGGTCAACCAAACTTGGGTCCCACCTGTTATTTACATAGACGGATCCCATTAGAAGAAGAAACGTGAACACTATTGTATAAAATTACCAATCCTTTTGGACTTATTAATCTTTCACCAATAGTGTTTCTTATAACTGTAGTTAAATTTTTAGAAACAAAACTAATATATTAGGAAGGATCCCATTTGAAGAAACATGAACACTCTTGTACAAGTTTATCAATCTTTCTGGACTTAATAATCCTTCTC
This sequence comes from Macleaya cordata, assembly GCA_002174775.1. Taxonomy (NCBI): domain Eukaryota; kingdom Viridiplantae; phylum Streptophyta; class Magnoliopsida; order Ranunculales; family Papaveraceae; genus Macleaya; species Macleaya cordata. The sequence goes on along the minus strand of MVGT01002328.1, from coordinate 2,075,907 downwards.
CAATTGTGTTACTTATAACCGGAGTTTAATTTTTAGAAGCAAAGCTAATATATGAGAAAGAGTAACAAAAAAAGCTTATAATGGTAAATTTTCTCACATTTTTTTACTAGAAAATAAAATCAATTTTAAATTCGAAGATATAGAGAGAACCAGATCGATCTAGAGAGAAAGAGAGAAGCAAGTTCCATCAGTAATGGCGGACAATACTACTAGTTTCTATGAAAGGATGGTTCAAGTTGCTATGGTGCAAAGGCATCTTTACCAAAGTATCAACATTTATTCACCAAGGACATCAACTTTATTTCATCATGGAATTGAGGATGCAAACACCAGGGTGCGAAGTTTAGCGACGGAATGGGAGGCTTTAAGACGTCTTGATTTTGGAACGACTTAAATTTGCTATTTTTAAAGTTTTCTCCAACGTCTCAGAGTTTTTTCTCAATATAAAAATCTGAAAATACAAATTGATTGATAAAATTATTTTAATTAAGTTTAGTTGTAATATATGTCTTGAACCTTAAATCAATAAGAAAAACTACTAAAACAATCAAGGTGTTTTGCATAACAACAAATGAAGTTTAATATCAATTATTTATAATTATTATTTTAATTAATATTGTGAAAAAGAATAAAAAAATTAGTTATAAAATATAAGAAAAAATGTGTGAAAATTACACAATAGAAAGTAGGAAGATTTACATACATGCACTATCTTTGAGTTGTGAACAGGCTGGTATACAAAAGCACACTCAAAAGAAAGTAATAATCTGTTTGGACAAGGGATTTGGGGGATGGATTTTGTGAGGACTAGGGATTTGGTCGAAAAATCATATTATATTTTTCTACCAAATCCCTGGTCCCTACAAAATCCTCCCCCATGCACTATCTTTGAGTTGTGAACAGACTGGTATACAAAAGCACACTCAAAAGAAAGTAATAATCTGTTTGGACAAGGGATTTGGGGGATGGATTTTGTGAAGACTAGGGATTTGGTCGAAAAATCATATTATATTTTTCTACCAAATCCCTGGTCCCTACAAAATCCTCCCCCAAATTCCTTGTCCAAACAGACTATAAAAGAACTTAAGAATTCTTATTGTTAACAATTTGTGGATTGCTAGAAATGAGTAAGGACCTCCTATTTATGGGCATGCAGGGGTACGGGGTACACGTGGATAGCTAAGATTATTTAAATATGGGTTTCTTAGAGTCCTCTAAGAAAAAATATCTTAGATTTACCCTCTTCCATGGAGTTCCACATTATTTCATACTGTTTTACACAGATTCTAGAAATATCTTAGGAGATTCATTCAAACCACGTCCAACCCCTTGCTACTTTGGTGGGTTGTCCACCTGACTATTCTATGGAAAGTTAATATTGAAAAAAAAAATCTTTTCTTCTTTTTTTTTCGAAAGTTTATATCTCGTATATGTTATTTTTTGTTAGGATTTTTTATAAAATTAGTTTTGAGTGCTAACTAATCTAAAATATGATAGAAAGCTCTTATGGTGTGCCACATGAATTAATTCTGTAAGGGTCAAAAATATATATAATAGATATGTCTTAAGACAAAGAGCAGTAATTTTTCCTCTTACAAATCTCAGCCGCCTATGGTGACTAGAAGAAACATGCATAACTTCTTAATCAATGGTATATTTAGTAAATAAATAGTATCTAAAGGGTATAAGATTAGTCTGATATTGTAGATAAAAAATAGGTAGGTACATTTGGAGCAAAATTAATGTGTATATGTGGAGGAGAGAGAAATTTGTTTACTTCAAAATTTTTTTCACAAAAAAAATGCCATAATTTTTTATCTACAAAGTAATTTTTGACAAAATTTATAATTTTGAAAAACATTGGTGAAGATCTTTAAAATGAGACCAACCACCTATACCAAAATTTAAAAACAAATAAAAAAAATATTTTGGGTGTTAAGTACGAACGAGGTGCATAGACACATAGTCGGCATACCGAAAGCATGCGAAATGTGCCAAATACACGAAATCGCATACTAACATATTTTAGAACGAATTTTAGACAACTAAAACACGCGGCAAATTATGAGTTGTGCCAAAGGCATGAGCTGTCACTAGTATATACTAGCCCCAATATCCCATGCAAGGCACGAGGGCTTCTTTAAAAAAAAATGAATTTTTTTATTAGATAATTAGAAAATCTAGTTGTTTTAGAATTTGAATTTATGTTTATAATGTAAGTTTTTTTAACCTATACCTAAGGGCAAGGCCAGTGGTATACATCAGATCCACCAACAAGTAAAGTAGATCTGATGTATAAGGGCACGGCAGGGCTAGTGGAGGGTGGGAGGGTCTCGCAGATAACAACTGCGACCGCTGAAGTTATCTGCGACCGCAGATAACTTCAGCGGTCGCTTCAAACCCNTCGGTAATAAATGATTTCGAAAGAAGACAATCCTAAAAAATCAGCCCCACATGTCTTATTATATAGTCTCATTCATGAGGCCTTCTACGCTCACCCGTTATTCCCACCCGGGCAACTTACCCATTAACGTGGAAGATGGACGTGGCTATCCACGTCGTAGCAATGCAAAGCCCTCAAACTTTGGATTTTTTTTTTTTGTTTTTTTTTGTTTTAAGAGTTTGGAAACAGTAAATTCTTTTACAAATCATTTTATAATTAAAACCCTCTAGCAGTGGGTCGCGCGAACTATTCCATTTCAAAAGACAATACTATTTTTTTACATCTTGTTGGACAACCGTTGATTCAGCTCACATATCCAAATTTTTGTCCCACTCAAACAAAGTTAAAAGTTTTATTAGGGTGTTTGGCAACCAGAAGCAGAAATGAGTGTTTTTGAAAAAAATAAAAGTACTTTTGAGAAGTAAAAAATAAGGAGAAGTTAGTATGGTAAACTATTGACTTATAAGTCTAAAAAAATGATGAGTTATTAGTTGTTACACGGTACTCGAGGAGAAGCAACTTCTAAGAAGTAAAAAAGTAAAAAAAAAATTTATTCCAAAAAGAAGTAACTTTTTTGCTTCTAGAAGTCACTTTGAAAAAATGTTACCATACAAACTTTTTTACTACTAACTTCTTAAGTGGTTGCCAAACGGCCTCTTGAATAAGGAAAATTCTATCCTAACCCGTTATTCCCACCCGTTCAAGCCCCTCACTGACTTGGAAGGACTATGTGTCTCGCCACATCAGTTCCCACTAAAACCCAACCTTTATACAAAAAAAAAAAAATTACAGAAACAAAGTAAGATAATCTGCTTGTTTATTCTTTGTCATTATCTTATAATAATTTAGTACTACTTGTTCTATTACCATTTGTAGATTAGCCATGTTACATTTTTATTATTATCTTTGTGAAATTGTTTTGATATATAGCGCATTGTGCAGGGGAATGGAAAATAGACGGTTCTAAGATTGGAAATAATGATCATGTTGATGAAAATTAATGGAAGAGCTGAGATAATTATAAGGGGTGACCATGAACATAATAAGGAGAATGATTTTCTTGTAAAAGATGAAAGAGCCAGAAGTAGGAATGGTGTTTGATATACCATCGATGAGTAGTTATTATTATAAATTTAATATGGTAATGAAAAAAGGTTTTCCAGTGATAAAAAGATCTTCTGAAAAGGGAGATGACGGAGAGGGTATTAAATTTGCATGTTCTCGATCAGGCAAATCAAATATATAGCACTTCAAGATCTTTTTTTGATGAATGTCCAAAAATCATCTTTAAAACTGCAATCAAAACCACTAGTCTCTAATTCAAAAACCAACGTTAGTTTAAGCCCAAAATCATCCAAAAAAAACCCGGCCATCAAGACCGCCATAACAATCAAAACCACTCTTCATTAGCTCAAAAACTACCCTCAAAACTGCCGCCATTTGAACCATCAAAACTGCCACACCCACGGGCCACCACCATCGTCTCCCCTCCCTCTCCAGATCTACCCTTGTTGATCTTGCATTACAAACCACCCTAAACCTATCGCCTGTAAGGGTTTCTTTTCTTCTTTGTGAGATTGAGAAATTGTAGAGGGTGTATATAGAGTTAGCTTGGAATCCTAGGCTTAAAAAAAAAAAAAAAACCAGCAAGGAACGGGCTCCCATTTAACGTGTTTTTGTGGGAACTGACGTGGATAGCCACGTAACTGTTCCATGTCGATGGGTAGCTTAAACGGGTGGGAATAACGGGTTAGGATAGAATTTCTCATCCACCATCAAGAGGATGGCTAAGTGGTCCTGACGCTCACTTCACAAAATGGAGGTTGGGTGCTTTAAGAGATTCGGATACCCTAGATCTAAAAAAAGAATTTCCCGTCGTTAAGGGAGTCGCCGTTAATTGTTATCCGTCCAGTTACGTAAAAAAAACAAACAAAAAAAAAATTCCGTCGTTAAGGGAGTCGCCGTTTATTGTTATCCGTCCACTTAGGTAGGTGGGGTCAACAAAAATTGTAGATGATGAGACCTAAAACACTCACTCATGACAGCTTTCAAATCAAACATAGAGAGTCGTGGCATCACCAAAATGTTAAATTATATGGGACCCATAAATACAAAATACATATGCTGACACATTTGAAACGCAGAAATGTTAAATTATATGGGACCCATAAATACAAAATACTACCATATCCCAAAAATTGGCATTTGGCTACCCAACATTTTCCAGTCCTCTCCCGATCAGACACCAAAATCAAATTTTTTTTAGCTGTGAGATTTTTGGGGCATAACTTTTCATCTATTGGTGTACGATAATCGAGATTTTCTAAAGTCTAAAATGCTTTAAAAAAAATCTGATATTTCATCTTTTGATTTTAATATAGTTAACCAAAAGTCAAATATAAGGGTGACACGGATGAAGGAAGACCAGCAGACTGAAAAATTAAATCAGCTGGTACTTAAATAAAACTCTCAGACCAACGACCCTATTATTTTAAGGGACGCTCCTATTTGAACATTGTTTCAATGTTACAATTGTAACATGAGAGAATGAAAAAAAAAATCTAATATTAGACTTACATTTAGATTCTATCCCACTCAAAATTAGTTTTGTAAATAAAACCCAAAATCAAATAAAGAGATAAAGCTACCCTTCTTTAAAAGAAAAAAAAAATTAAAAAGAGAAAAAAGAGAGAGAAGGGAGAAAATTAGAAAAAAGTTGCATAATAAAACCCACAATAACATTATTCATGATGAGAAATTATCAAAATAGGGCTACTGAATTAAAAAATTGATTAAACATTGCCTAACAACAATTGCGTAACTGTTGCATAATAGTTGCATAACAGCTGCATAACAATTGCATTAGTTGCATAACAAGTACATAGAAATTGCATAATAGTTGCAAACTAGTTGCATAATGGTTGCATAACCGTTGCATAATAGTTGTGTAATATATAGTTGCATAACAGTTCTATACTAGTTGCATAACATTTGCATAACGCTTGCATACTAGTTACATAACAGTTGCATAAAAGTTACGTAATAGTTGCATAACACGAGATTGTATAACAGTAGCATACAAGCTAGGTATTTTTTTATTTTAATTTTTTCTTTTTTTTGCATAAAATGAAGAACAAATTCAATGTCAAGAAGACGAAGATGATGATGCAAACGGTTGTCTGATTTCATGGATAATTTGACTTGTCGGAAAAAAAGATGAAGAAGGAAAGGATGATGGTGAAGAAGATGATGAAGATGTAGAAGAAGAAGGTGAAGGTGAAGATAAAGAAGATGAAGAAGAAGACGATGAAAAAGAAGAAGAAAGAGATGATCGCCGGTAGATCTCACTCGCTAGAAAAAATAGTGAAGAATGCATCCTACAATCTCTTACTTCCTTTCTAAATAAAAAACGGCAAATATGTCAGTAAAAAATAAAATAAAATTAAGTCAAAGAGTTGAAAATGACAGGTGTGCATAAAAAAAAAATTTGGATCGGATTTAAAAAATTAAAATTGGGTGGAGAAAAGTAAAAAAGAATCCCATTTTGAGGTTCTAAACTAATTTTATGTTGTAACATTGGGTTGTGGGGTCCACACGATTACACTTCAAGAGTTAAAATTTTTTTACAATGTTCTTTTCACTATGCATATCATCTTCATAAAAAATTAGCCTATTCTAAAACAACGGTGCTAAGATTACATAAAAACAACAGAATTTGATACAAAAGGCACAATTTACGGTGAGATTCATGTCACTTTAGGATGGGTGCGAATTACGAGGATATGTGAAACATATTGACCGTCGGATTAGTCTTCAGTAGCAAATTCTATAGGAATTTGTTGTAACTCTAGCATTTCCGATTCTAAAACTTCTAACTCCATAAAAAATTGACTCTTTTCTTCACGTTAATTTTCAATCAACTTCCAATCAATTTTTGATGGGTTAAAAGTTTTAGAATGGGCTAATTTTTTGTGAGGATGATGTACATAGTGAAGAGAACAACCTCACAAAATTTCAGCTTTTGAAATGTAACCATATAGGCCCCACATCCCAACGTTACAATTGTAATATTTGATCTCAATGTTCAAATAGCAGCTTCCTATTTTAAGACTCAATTTGGCCACAAAACTTGAATCTTTGGGAATACCAACCAATGCTTAACACAGTTGTGCTTAGCACAGTTGGTTGTATTTCTATTTTTTTTTTCTTTTTTTGGCAATCTCTTTATAGTCTTTTTTTATGAGGGATTTTAAGTAGGAATTTTGTGGGGACCAGAGATTTGGTGAAAATCTAATTAGATTTATAACATAATTTATAACTAATTTGTCATCAAATCTCTAATCCCCACAAAATCTCTACCTAAAATCTCACATCCAAACAAACACTTAATTTTTATTTGGCGCTTCCCATTTATAAATATGTATTTACACTTTTATTTCCGGTTGTAACATTCATCTACCCGAAAAAAGAAGGGTACAAAATATTTTTTGTAACATGAGACAATGATATTTTTTTTGATAGTATAGGACAATGATAATTACATAGGTTAAGAACCACAACATGATCAGCCATTGGGAGTGGTCCACACCATGGGGCCACATTGGTTAAGCATTAGAATCTAGAACGTAGTTAGATTTGCAAACTAACTATAACTATTAGATGTACAGGATCCCAACTCTTAAATATTATATTCGAAAATCATATATATATATATATATATACACGCCCAAAATGACTTTGCTGGTATGCTTATTATGATTATGAGTTTATTAATCTCTCGTGAGGCCGATTAATGTTTCCTTTAAAATGATAAACAAAACGAAAATTTCTTTGCACGTTATAAAGTTGGATTCCCCATTAGAAGCAATCATTTCATCAGTGATAGTTGGGGGCACAGACGACAAAAAGATGAGGTCCCTGTTGCGACTGTGATGGCTTAAGTCGGTACTAGCTTCTTTACATTACCTACTGCCTTTATGAGCATTTCAGCTAGGGATGAAATTTTATCATTTACCCATTCAAGGTGCCCTAACTTTTCCATTTTAGTTTAAACTAGGTTTTAATTTCTATTTCCATTAGTATCGATTTATTGATCTCCGCTCACTTCTTTAAAAATAAATAAAATTATCATTGTTACTTAATTGCTTGGGACCCATTAAGAACCAGTTATGCATATCACGGTTCCATTTCAATTTTTTTTCTTAAAATAGGAGCCGCTAAATGCATTATGAATTTCACTAAAGACATCTGCTTTTAACTTGTATATCCATCAAATTTATTCAAACACTGATTAATCCTATTTAAAGACTCGCATGAAAATGATCTAAAATGTGATGAGGTGAATAATTATTCTGAAAGCTAAATTTCACAACCCGATCATTAAACTTTCTTTGCGCTCCCTAGCTAAACTTCACTTATTTACGCTTCCTGAGTTGCAAGTTTCCAAATCCTATGGCTACTTGCTTGAGCACACAAAAAAGTTCAAAATCGAGGGTTGTGAAAATTGAGACTTATAAATTTTTTTTAGAATAATGTGATTTTTTTAGTTACATGTTAAAAGCTGAGGGTCTTTATAAGTGAAATTCATGGTGCATTTAGCAATTCCCATTTTAAACAAGATATTGGAACCGTACGTAAAAAAAAAAAAACCATAACTGTTTGTATATAATAGGTTCCAATTTTTTATAGAAAAAAAAAGTTCCAATTTTTGGTAGTTTGGTATGTGATAGAGTTGAATCTCAATCTAAGCTCCGTCCAACTGGTTCATTTATGAACTTGCTGGATCTAGAATTAGCAATGAGTCAGGATTAAGATTGAGTTTAAGTAAATCACCGGATCAAAATTATCAAATCCTAACTCAATCGGGTACAACGCTATAAATCGACCCGACTGTCTCCACCTAGGATCCATAGACATAATTAAGGCATTAGACCATCCACAGTCTTGCCCATGTAAAACTCTGTTGTAAAACATAAAAATAGACAATTTATGTGGGACCTACAAAATTACTCCACAATGAAATCAACCCAACATTTTTAAAACCCAAACTTGTATTTCACCTTGGAAGTGGGCGGACTCCAGGCTGAGTTTGAGAGACCGCCTGAGTGTGAGGCTCATTTTCGAACCCCACCTGAGTTCAAGCCTTCTCTCCGACTCCGCTCAACAAATCGTGGGTTCTCAAAATTCGCTCTGCTAATTTTATAAATATTTTCACAAATTATCTATATTTCCACAACTCTCTCTCCTATGAGTGTAAATATACATTTTTACACAATTTATTGCAGATTTGTTTTTAGACAATCTTCTTAAAAATAAGTAGCATTTCTGATGCTCTTAGCAAGAGCATAACTGTGGAATATTCAGCACAGGTTTGGCATCAAAATGGATAGAAAAAATAGCCATAAAATCAACGAATAACACGTGAAGTCTGGTAACCTGCTGTATTTCCATTATTGAATGACTTTTAATCCTGTACTCCTGATAGTTGGATTGCAATCTGGTACACTTTCTTCTTGCCACACTTTAGATACCTTCTCTTGATGGACCCACACATAGGGCACTAATATCATTTATTGTGGCTGATTTCTATTCGCTTGATTCGCATTTTAGTGTACATTATGTAGTTCAAAAGACTATGAGTAGGATAGCAAACAAGCTCCAGGGAGTACAATTTAATGATTCAGTTTTCAGTCACAATATATGGACCGTTGGACGGACACTAACCATAATTTGATGATAATAAACGGTTAGATGTTGAGGTGTAGCATCCTCTTAAGCGGATTCTATCATTTTCTCTCATGATCTCGGAAGACAGAGTAAGAGAGAGAGAGGGTAGAGAGAGAAAAGAAGGAAAGTTGCCCAGAAGACTCTGTCGCTCTAACACATCTTTCGCCATGATCACACTGAATCGAAGTAGTTTTCTGGTAATTTTAAACTAAACCCATTTTGTAAATCGTAATTTTGAACAAAACCCATGTAACAAAATATTAAAATTTTTCTTCTGTTGAATTGATTTTGTTTGATAGTGGTGGGGTTGTGGTGGCTGCTCCGTTTCTTTGACATCTTGTAAAACGATAGAATGACAAATCTGTAATAGATTTTTTTTCTCTTTCTTTATTCGCTTTCATGGCATTAAGTGATTCAAGATTATGATTTTTTTTTGATATAAAAGTAGGTAGGTGGGTTGGCTTTGTTTCCTTGATTTATAGAACAGCTACTATATTTTCCGGTATTTGTAGCTTCTTTCATTTGCAGAAAAAAGTCTCAGCTGCGGTGGTGTTGAATCTTGTTAACTCTAACAGTCGAGGAGGAGAGAGAAAAGTTAGGGTTCTAATGGAGAGTACTTTCAAGGAGATGAGAGATGGTGAATCTGTTCTCGACTTGAGTCCCAAAGCCAACGTAGCTGGTGGAGTCGAAGACGTTTATGGTGAGGATCGTGCCACAGAGGATCAGCTCGTCACCCCCTGGACTATCTCAATAGCAAGGTGAGAGAGAGAGAGAGGGATGGTTAATCAAGCATAATAATAGTTATTCTTTTAGTTTTTCATCTTTAATTTTGTTAAATTTTGGGGTGTTTGATCAGTGATGTTCTTTAATTTTCAAATATGAACATAAGAGTAACAAGGAGTTGGGTTTTGAAGACAGTCACACTGTGAAATTTTCAAGTTTGTTTGCCTTACGTGGTTACTGCTTACCAAAAAGAATTAAAATAAAGAGATAGATCTTTTTGTTTTGCTATTAATTTTTCCTTTCTTTTGTTCTGTTGTCCTTTTCCTTTTATTTTGCAAGCGTGTTTGTGGATAAAGGCGGTCCTTATCTTTGTTATTTTGAATCTTGTGGTTGAATTTTATTTTTTTCAATTATTTCTTGTTTAATCTGATGAGGTTTTGTTTGATCTTGGTGTTGTCTTAGAAATTCTTTAAGATTATTTTCTTAAATGCTGTCAGAAATTAAAGGCTACTTTTGATCTTCAGTGATGGAATTCTCTTGATTTAGAAGGATTATTTGATGGCTTTTATTCTTTCTGTTTAATTATCTTTGTTTATTTTGATTTCTATGGAGCTGGATCATCTCTGAGCAAGTAAAGCTCATCTTTACTTTTAACCCTTTTTTTCTTTTTCTTGTTCTTTGCTCACAAGACAAGAAATTGATATTCTGCTTTGAGTTCCCAAACTTTTTGTTTGTCCATAAATTGCACGAATGTCAGATCCTTTTCATCCATTTCGGTTTCAGATAAATTATCTCTTTGATATTTTGGTGTCTCTTGATCAAGTTGATCTTTTAAACTTGAAAAAATGGAGTGTTCCCGGCTAACCAACCGCTTGACTGATTGTATGAAATGGTTGTCAACTAATACTACCAAGAACTATCAGTTAGTGTAATGCATTTCCACTGCCAAACCCAATTCATCATAATTGATTTGTTATTTATGTTATTCAGCATCTGAAGTTTGTTTTTGTGCCGTAGTGGATATTCGCTATTGAGGGATCCTCATCACAACAAAGGGCTTGCCTTCACCGAAAAGGAGAGAGATGCCCACTACTTGCGAGGCCTTCTTCCGCCGGCAGTTGCAACTCAAGAGCTTCAGGTTACTTTAAATTACACTTACTTTGGATTTCAGACTTTGTGTTATCCTTTTACCTGTAGGAAAATTTAGCATTTTGGGGATTCCTTGTTTTTTGGCCTAACATTCTAAAACTCTCAAATGATTTATTTCACAACGCTTAAAGAAAGTAAAGTGGAAGAGCTTACAAGTGGGAGCTCAATCACTTAAGTATCAATACAAGATACATGTGTACCCATGCGTGCACGAAGTGATTGGGCATTTAGAGCGCACTTTGCACGTACTCATTTTATCCTGAAGGCAATTTCTTATCACCCTTGTGCCTCTAAGGGGAGAAATATTGACTATAAGATTATTAGGACATCGAATTATTGTGCCATCGGACCATTCTGATTTCTCCACGTTTTTAATTTCAATTTCTTCTAACATTACCTTTTTGTTATTAACTCTTTCTGTAATTCTGGTCATCAGGAAAAGAAACTGATGGAAAGTCTACGTAAATATGAAGTTCCTTTGCAAAGATACATGGCCATGATGGATCTTCAGGTATGCTATACTTTCATTTTGCATTGATATTGCTTTATCGCGTAGGAACTTACTTTTGTATTCATGTCCTGTTTTACAGGAGAGAAATGAAAGGCTGTTCTACAAGCTTCTCGTTGATAATGTTGAGGAATTGCTTCCTGTTGTTTACACCCCAACAGTTGGTGAGGCTTGCCAGAAATATGGTAGCATCTTCAGGCGTCCTCAGGGTCTTTACATCAGTTTGAAAGAGAAGTAGGACTATTTGTTCACTTCTGTTTTCTGTTGCTCACTATACTTTTCCATTGATTCCTTGCATTTTATTAGTATAAAACCACTTGGAGACTGAGAAATTGCTGTGTTCTTCAGGGGTAAGATACTTGAGGTATTGAAGAACTGGCCTGAGAAGAGTATCCAAGTTATTGTTGTCACTGATGGTGAGCGAATTTTGGGACTTGGGGATCTTGGCTGCCAGGTGATTATCTCTGGGCTTTGCCTTCATGATAATATATTGTTGAAACTAGTTCATTACTCGCTTATAAGATTGGACGAGCGTTCATTACTCTTCCTGTTGACTCAAGTCAATGAAAATGTCTTAAATTTTCTCAGGGAATGGGGATACCCGTAGGCAAACTTGCTCTGTACACTGCTCTCGGAGGTCTTCGACCCTCTTCAGTAAGCATTTCCTTAACTTATGCTAAACTGCTACCCATTTATTTGATCAATCAAATTATTAAATTCATCAGTCTAGATCAAGGAATTAAACCTTGGTTTTCATGGACATCTCATCGAACTTGGTATTGACTTGGTTCAATCAACTGCGCATTCATATGAAACTTACCATGACTTTGCATCTAACTTGGTCAAAATTTACCCTAAATAAGATGAATGGATTTCGCTTTTCAGTTTTCAGTTTTAGAATATTGAACAGTTTGTGTTATCATTTTGCAGTGCTTGCCTATAACTATTGATGTGGGGACAAACAATGAGCAGTTGCTGCAAAATGAGTTCTACATTGGGCTCAGGCAAAAGAGGGCAACTGGCAAGGTCAAATAATTTTCTTTCCTTAGCATGCTTCATTTTGTACCCACGAGTTACAGAATCTTTATGCATAAGTTTTGCTATTTTCCGTAATACTGAAAGGTGGTTTGGAACTTCCTGATCTAGGAATACACCGACCTTCTGCATGAATTCATGTGCGCAGTTAAACAGAACTATGGGGAGAAAGTCCTCGTACAGGTGAGTCATCAGTACTATATACCTAACTGTGATAATTAGTCAATTTTCACCATTCTACAAAGCTTGATTAAGATTATTCATAAGTTCTAATGGTTTCTTCATGTTTGACCACATTCTTCAGTTCGAAGACTTCGCAAACCACAATGCCTTTGAGTTGCTCGCAAAGTACGGCACATCTCATCTTGTCTTCAATGATGATATTCAGGTAAAGTGGGTGAGGATGAGTGTAGGCGTGGCAGTTGTGACGGAGTGGGAATTTTCTTGTAGCCATGAAAGTTTCTTGGTGAGTCATGTAGTTCTTTTTGTTTTCTTGTTTCAGGGGACTGCATCTGTAGTTCTTTCGGGGGTTGTCGCAGCACTGAAGTTAGTAGGTGGAACCTTACCTGAGCATAAATTCTTATTCCTTGGTGCTGGAGAGGTGAGCTTCTATTTCCCTTTGTTATATGTTCTTCCTTGTTCGTTATGATTGTTACTTCTTGTTTTAGGGAGGAAACAAATAAAAAATCATGATGCAGAATAAGAAAGAATTTTTTTTTGAGAGAGAGAGAGAGAGAGAGAGAGAGAGAGAGTTCAACCAATTCTCCTCTTCCTACTTCTTCAGCATTTGTAATTATTTTGTAAATAGTCCGTTTAGTTGAAAGAGTTAGCATTTTATTTTAACTAAGAATATTTATAACTTATTTTTCTATTGCTCCACTGAACATAAATTGTACTATGTTAGTAGGAGTTTCTAGGCTCTGTGCTATTTCTATGCAGTTTCAGATTCACCATTTTGCTTGAATTCTGTTCTTTGATATGTGCAGGCTGGAACTGGCATAGCCGAACTAATAGCTCTTGAGATCTCTAAACAGGTATATACTTACTACTAACATCTTGTCATACATTTCATCATTGGTTTTCTTTTAATGTTCAACCTTGCAATAGAAAAACTCTTAATGTGGTGAGAGATATCTTGGATTCTTGTTGCAGACAAAGACTCCAGTGGAGGAGACTCGCAAGAAGATTTGGCTTGTGGACTCCAAGGTAACAGATTCCAAAGAACTTTTACTAAGGAAGGCAGATTACATTTGTGTCCCTTTCTGTATTCTGCTTACAAGTTACATCAGTTGTAACATACATGCAAATATTTCCTTTCAGGGATTGATTGTGAGCTCTCGTAAGGAGTCACTCCAACACTTCAAGAAGCCTTGGGCCCATGAGCATGAACCTGTTAAGGAACTCATAGATGCTGTCAAGGTATCAAATCTCTCTCTCTCGTCATTTATGAAATATATGTAACTATTTTTATATTAGAAGGAAGTTAATATAATGCATTATCTCACTTTGTTGTCTGTTCCTATTTTCTTAGGCAATCAAACCAACAGTTTTGATTGGCTCTTCTGGAGTAGGAAAAACATTTACGAAGGAGGTAGTTGAGGCCATGGCCTCCATTAACGAGGTATATGTTCATCCATCTATATCTTTATCTCTTATATTTCATATTTCAAGAGGAAAACCTTAATGAATGTAAACTTACTGTCATTCAGAAACCTATTATTCTGGCTCTGTCCAACCCAACATCGCAGTCCGAATGTACAGCTGAAGAAGCTTACAAGTGGTCTGAGGTAAACCAAAAAAACACATTTTTCCATGATTTTGAAACATCAAATCATACAGCTTATATTCGTCATACCAACTAAATAAAAAATTAAAACCAACTCTTCTATTTTTTCTCTTCTCTTCTTTTCACTTTGCAGGGACGCGCGATTTTTGCTAGTGGAAGCCCATTTGACCCTGTGGAATATAATGGGAAAATTTTTGTGCCTGGCCAGGTTTGAAATCATTTTGGAGCTTTCTGTTATTTTAATGGAGATTCATGATTATCATGGTTATTGGACACAGGACTGACTGTCGTACCCTCTTTTTTTTTTTTTTTCTTTTTTCCTTCCTTGTGTTAATTCAGGCAAATAATGCTTATATTTTCCCTGGACTTGGTCTCGGTTTAATAATCTCTGGTGCCATCCGCGTGCACGATGACATGCTTCTGGCAGCCTGTAAGACAAACATAGATTTCAGATTTCATGGGTTGTAATTTGTTGGAAATGAGTAATCTATTCATGCATTTGTGGGTTAGAAGTTATCAAATTGAGGAACATGTTTCATCGTACTTTTTTTGTTTTCTAACTTTCAGAGTAACTAAGTATTTCATGTATTTCTTTGCCATCTTTCATAAGTGACCAATTTATTACGTCTATTCTGTATTGTTGCAGCGGAAGCTTTGGCTGGACAGGTGTCCCAAGAAAACTTTGATAAAGGGCTGATTTACCCACCATTCTCAAATATCAGGAAGATATCAGCACATATTGCTGCTAATGTAGCTGCTAAAGCATATGAACTTGGTAAGTTCCTTTTAAATGGATGATTTAAGTTCAAAAATGCAATTTTTTCCTATATGATTGATTTAAGACATCTAAATCATTAATTTTATCTATGAATTTACTTTGGAAGGTGTTGCTACCCGTCTCCCTCGCCCTGAGAATCTGGTGAAGCATGCAGAAAGTTGTATGTACAGCCCAATCTACAGAAACTACCGTTGAATCAGTGCTTAACAGTTTTGTGGTGTAAGTCTCTATGTTTTTATTTGTATCTTTCTAATTTTAGTTCTTCCTCGAGTTTTTTCTGTTTTTTGGTTAAGTGTTGTCAGTTAAGTTTGATAGGTAAGCATCATGGTGTTGTGTTGCTAGTCCTGCCGGGCACATGAAGGTTGTTTCATCTAAACTTGAGTCGTGTGTGAACTTTATATAATTTCATATGAAATAAAATGTAATAGTCTTTTGTGAGCAAAACTTGATGGTGAAATAATATCTGATCAGGCTACTTAGACAAAAATGCGCGCGCGCATTGCAGAAATGAGATACATAACTATCATCAATACTGCCACTGTGTCGGTGCTCCTTACCACCACTGCTATCACCGCCTCCCTGTTGAACTAACAGCAATTCAGCAAAATAAAACTAAAGAGAATGGGAAACCACAATGGGATTTAAGCATTTTGACATAGCCTACATCCTTGGATGAGAATCACTAATTTTACCATATGAAAAACTTAGGGTTACATAGGTGAGATGGAGAATACCCAGTTTCATTATAGGAAGAACTTTGGGGTTACAGATCTCCATTCAAATCATTTCCTCAAGGAAATATAAACTTGTTCATATTGTAGTGCCTCTGTACAGCAGTTTGAACTGGCGTGATCCAAATATTTTTTTTTTTCTTGAATCCGATTTCGACCCGAATTGGATCCAATTAAACCTGAAACAACTTGCAGTTGATTAAATCAGTTAAAACACTAAAAAAAGAATCGGCCGATCCGACCAATTCGTTAACAATCCGAGTCAAGGTTGAATCACTCAGGTGACCTTGGCTTCATGTGGGGGAGCTCATTATCTTGAATCATGCGTCTAAGTCCTACTTCTCCTGTAAAGCATCCTCTGTCCCCAGTTAAGATTAATTTGGGTAGGTCAACTAACAACTCCTTATTTCCTCCATCCTCTTTCCAACTAACCTCACGTAGTTATATTAAAATCGATACATTTCAGAACAATGCTTATGGGGTATTCCTTTGATTTCTCAACGGCAAATCCCAGCTAAGCTAGCTGGTAAAATTTGTTATTATTGATAGCATGGAGTTAGTTTTAAATTCAATTTGTTTCGAATAAATCAGATAAAAATGGTGGAGGGTGGGAATAATTCAAGTGTGTACTTAATATGAGTATTCTCCGTCGTCAATCTTCTGGTGCTTGTAAATTGGTGGTTTCTTTCTTCATTATTTTCACGACTCAACCTGTTAGGTGTACTTTCTCTGCCGGTCAATGGCGCTTTCTCTGTTACAGTTTTTACCTATACTGTATTTTAGAATGGTTAATACATTCTAAAATAGTCAATTTTAATGGAGTTCGTAGACCTTAACGAAATCCATTAATGGAGATTAGAGCTCCATCGAACTTGGCGGAAGCCATTAATGGAGCTCCAAGTGCTTTGCAATGGGAGGAGAGAGGAGTAGGCGGTACCTATTGCAGAGAAAAGTTGAGAGATGTTTTCTTCTTTTTTCAATAGATCGAGTTCGAGATGTCGATCGAGATTTAGTCTCTCTTAAATAAATATTTGTTTATTTAAACAAGTATTTTTTGTTTCTCAATTTAATGAAAAATTTGTTTATCATTCTCCATAATTGATTTTCTTTTTGATTTACCAAACACCATTTGAAGATCAATAATTAATTATGAGGCTCAGAATTGATTATGTGCCTCATAATTAATTAAAATAATGGTTGCCAAACAGCCTCACTGTATTTAGGCAATCCTCCAATCATTAAAAAAAAAATATATCTCAATGAATTGACTTAATATTTGAATCGTTAGATCTGATTTAACAGATTTAAAGTTGGTTTGATCGATAATTGGGCCAATCGAACCGTACAAATCGTGACAAGTTGCATTCTTACGGGACCACTCACATTAATACTTTTTGGCCCACTCCTTGCCGGCAACACCACGAAATATTGTTGACTTTCTAGCCATTTGATTCAACCATTGGCATTGAACCCACCCTTGTTTTGTAGCTCATAAATGAAGAACTAAAAGACACCTCAAAATTTAGGGGTGTGAATGGGTGCCCATTTACCTCGGTATAAACTAAACCAATTTTCCAGGTTCTGGTTCCACATTTAAAAATTGAAACGAAGTCGCTGGTGTTATAACTGGTTTACAGTTTGAGAACTAAAACCTAACCTATAGGAATCGGAACTGAAAAACCCAAGAACCAACAAAAATCAAAACCTGAACTGGTTTATCTAATAGATTCTGGTTCCAGGTAGTTCAAGAACTGAGCCTTTGCCACCCCTTAATACCCTCTATAATCTATATATTTGTTGTCAAAATTAACCAAGAAATTAAGAA